>JAJQKJ010001969.1:0-63837 GCA_029574335.1 Rana kukunoris | reverse complement strand
AAGGGGGAGCAGGCCCCACTGTGGCAGCCAGGAGGAGGCAGTGGGAGACAGGAGTCACGCCAGCGTGATTGTATCTCCCAAATCCCTCCTATCCGGAACCCAGCAAAAAGGGCCAGAAGGCTCATGCAGATGGAGGAAGGAGACCCAGGCCATGCTCCGTGAAGCAACTTTGGCCATCAGAGAGCAGCCCAGTGAGGAAGAGGATTCGCAGCGCTGATCGCTGCCAAGCTTTAAAAATCTAGAGCTGGGCCAGCGTGTGCGCTGCGAATCCCTTATGTTCCAGATCATGAGCATGGCCACACTGGGACAGCTCAATGACGATATTGGCATTGGGCTGTTCGCACTCCTGTCCTTATGCGCTTCCTGGTCCGGCCTCCATCTCCAGCCCAGCTCTGCTCCATCTCCAGCCCCTGCAGTCCTGCGCTCCTTCTCCTGTCCTCCTCTTCCTGAGCCTGCTCTGGCTCCTGGCACGTCGGCTCCAAGAAACACAGCCCTGGAGGACTCGGCTGCAGGGAAGGCTGCAGGGAAGGCTGCAGGGAAGACTGCAGGGAAGGCTGCAGGGAAGGCTGCAGGGAAGCAGAAGAAGTGAGGAGATGATGCCCCGAAGCGAATTTTTTTTGGCCTTCACAGCCTTCATTGTTTTCTTGGTGGACCCTTGTGTTTTACAACTTCAAGCAGGGTCTCCTTTGTTTTTATCCAGGCTTCTTTGTTTTTATTTGGTTTTGCTTTTGGATTGCCAGATGGTTGTACTTTTTATTTATTTACCTTTTTAACCTGAATAAAGGTATATTTTGGTTGGTTTGCAAATTTTGACCATGTGTATTTTTTTACAAACAAATATAGAGATTGTTATAGTGAGTAGGCAGACACATTTTAAAAATTAAAACGACATTAAACAAGGAACAACAACCTCCTTGTGGGTAAATGAAACACAAAAAATAAGCTGCTGTGGTCACTTCACACCCTCCAAAATCCTTAAAAAAAAAATTTTAGTTCAAAACATCTGTTAAAAGATATTACCCCAAAAAAATTACGTGTCCCAAAAAACAAAAAATAAATAAAAAAAAAGGGCCCAAAAAAATAATAAAGTCAAAAGGTTGACAGAAATATGTCAAACAAGATGAGCCACAACAAACTAGGAGTTTAGGGTAGCTTGGAAATGGTTTAAAAAGCATTGTGGCAAATACAGCGCATTGTTTTCTTCATTAGATTTAAAATAACGAATGTGCTTAATCCATTCTAAACAGTAGTTTTACCAGAACGAGCTCTCCATCTCAGAAATTGCTTCTGAGCACGCGCGGGTTTTAAAAACGTCATTTTCTATGTCGTTTTGCCCACACACGATCATTTTTTATGACACAAAAAACGACGTTTTGAAAAACGACACAAAAAATTCAAGCATGTTGGAATTTTTTTTTTGGTCGTTTTTTTAAGACAAAAAAACGACGTTTTGCCCACACACGATCAATTTAAATGACGTTTTAAAAAACGTCGTTTTTTTCATCGCAAAAAACGACCGTGTGTACGCGGCATTAGGCTGGCCATACATGATTTTCTGTGCAATTTTCTTTAGATTACCTTCAACTATGTAGTGCAAGGGCCTGCCTGATTGCATACAATTGAAAGTGTTTAGTTTGACCTCATATATGGTTTTTGGTAAATCTAAAAGAAAATTGTACAAGAAAATTGAACATGTATGGCCAGCCTCAGTGACTGAAAGCAGCTTCTCTTTTGTGCAGAGTAGTGAGTACACTTGTATAGTAAAGCCTAATAAACTTTTCTGTGGATTTTCATCTGAGGGGAGATCAGTTGGCCAGACTTCTGAACCCAAAATGGTTTTCTGATGCAGTTTAAAAACAAACGAATTTTCTGAGAACGATCGGAAAAACGATCGTTTTTTATGTGTGTTGTTAAAATAGTCTGACCAAGTGTATGGGGCTTAACAATAGTATTGTAACTCTCTGGCCATTCAAAAAAAAACATAAACAAAAGATTTGCATTTGAAACTGTTTCTTTTGTTATTTTCGTATGTTGATATGACACCTATAACAGAAAAAGGAATTATTCAATATACATAATGAAATTCTTTTGTTATAGATGTCATTGAACAATGAACATACAACTGACACTAACAAAAGAAAAGCATTCAAGATACACAGAATGCAAATTGACGAAAATTAACGATAATTATTGTCTAACAAGAAACGAACATGAATTAAACAGAATAACGAATCATCCCGCATGTACGAAAATAAAACGGTAACGGAAATACGAAACGATCGGAATATGAAAAAATCGCGTCGTACGACAAACGAACGGAAACGAACGGGGAAAACGGGCGTCTTACGAAAAACGAACGGAAACGAACAGACGGGACCATACGAAACGGAACAAAAAAAAAACGAAAATTTTTTTCTGTGCACATGTCTAATAACAGCAAATGTGCAGTGACAATAAATGCGCTCAGGTGGTATGTAACAGCACACGTGCAGTGACACCAACTGCGCTCAGTTGGTATGTAATAACAGCACACGTACATTGACACCAAATGCGCTCAGGTGGTATGTAATAACAGCACATGTGCAGTGACACCAACTGCGCTCAGGTGGTATGTAATAACAGCACACGTGCAGTGACACCAACTGCGCTCAGGTAGTATGTAATAACAGCACACGTGCAGTGACACCAAATGCGCTCAGGGGGTATGTAATAACAGCACACGTGCAGTGACACCAAATGCGCTCAGGTGGTATGTAATAGCACACGTGCAGTGACACCAACTGCGCTCAGGTGGTATGTAATAGCAGCACACGTACAGTGACACCAAATTGCGCTCAGGTGGTATGTAATAACAGCACATGTGCAGTGACACCAAATGTGCTCAGGTGGTATGTAACAGCACAAGCGCAGTGACACCAACTGCGCTCAGGTGGTATGTTATAACAGCACATGTGCAGTGACATCAACTGCGCTCAGGTGGTATGTAATAACAGCACACGTGCAGTGACACCAAATGCGCTCAGGTGGTATGTAACAGCACACGTGCAGTGACACCAAATGCGCTCAGGTGGTATGTAACAGCACACGTGCAGTGACACCAACTGCGCTCAGGTGGTATGTAATAACAGCACACGTGCAGTGATACCAAATGCACTCAGGTGGTATGTAACAGCACAAGCGCAGTGACACCAACTGCGCTCAGGTGGTATGTAATAACAGCAAATGTGCAGTGACACCAAATGCGCTCAGGTGGTATGTAACAGCACACGTGCAGTGACACCAACTGCGCTCAGGTGGTATGTAATAACAGCACACGTACATTGACACCAAATGTGCTCAGGTGGTATGTAATAACAGCACACATGCAGTGACACCAACTGCGCTCCGGTGGTATGTAATAACAGCACACGTGCAGTGACACCAACTGCGCTCAGGTGGTATGTAATAACAGCACACGTGCAGTGACACCAACTGCGCTCAGGTAGTATGTAATAACAGCACACGTGCAGTGACACCAAATGCGCTCAGGTGGTATGTAATAGCACACGTGCAGTGACACCAACTGCGCTCAGGTGGTATGTAATAGCAGCACACGTACAGTGACACCAAATGCGCTCAGGTGGTATGTAATAACAGCACACGTGCAGTGACACCAACTGCGCTCAGGTGGTATGTAATAACAGCACACGTGCAGTGACACCAAATGCGCTCAGGTGGTATGTAATAACAGCATACATGCAGTGACACCAAATGCGCTCAGGTGGTATGTAATAACAGCACACGTGCAGTGAGACCAACTGCGCTCAGGTGCTATGTAACAGCACACGTGCAGTGACACCAACTGCGCTCAGGTGGTATGTAATAACAGCACACGTACATTGACACCAAATGCGCTCAGGTGGTATGTAACAGCACACGTGTAGTGACATCAAATGCGCTCAGGTGGTATGTAATAACAGCACACGTGCAGTGACACCAAATGCGCTCAGGTGGTATGTAATAACAGCACACGTGCAGTGACACCAAATGTGCTCAGGTGGTATATAACAGCACAAGCGCAGTTACACCAACTGCGCTCAGGTGGTATGTAATAACAGCACACGTGCAGTGACACCAAATGTGCTCAGGTGGTATGTAACAGCACACGTGCAGTGACACCAAATGCGCTCAGGTGGTATGTAATAACAGCACACGTGCAGTGACACCAAATGCGCTCAGGTGGTATGTAATAACAGCACACGTGCAGTGACACCAAATGTGCTCAGGTGGTATGTAATAACAGCACACGTGCAGTGACACCAAATGCGCTCAGGTGGCATGTAACAGCACACGTGCAGTGACACCAACTGCGCTCAGGTGGTATGTAATAACAGCACACGTGCAGTGACACCAAATGCACTCAGGTGGTATGTAATAACAGCACACGTGCAGTGACACCAAATGTGCTCAGGTGGTATGTAATAGCACACGTGCAGTGACACCAGCTGCGCTCAGGTGGTATTTAATAACAGCACACGTACAGTGACACCAATTGTGCTCAGGTGGTATGTAATAACAGCACACGTACAGTGACACCAATTGCGCTCAGGTGGTATGTAATAACAGCACACGTGCAGTGACACCAAATGCGCTCAGGTGGTATGTAATAACAGCACACGTGCAGTGACACCAAATGCGCTCAGGTGGTATGTAACAGCACACGTGCAGTGACACCAACTGCGCTCAGGTGGTATGTAATAACAGCAAATGTGCAGTGACAATAAATGCGCTCAGGTGGTATGTAACAGCACACGTGCAGTGACACCAACTGCGCTCAGGTGGTATGTAATAACAGCACACGTGCAGTGACACCAAATGCGCTCAGGTGGTATGTAATAACAGCAAACGTGCAGTGACACCAAATGTGCTCAGGTGGTATGTAACAGCACACGTGCAGTGACACCAAATGCGCTCAGGTGGCATGTAACAGCACACGTGCAGTGACACCAAATGCGCTCAGGTGGCATGTAACAGCACACGTGCAGTGACACCAACTGCGCTCAGGTGGTATGTAATAACAGCACACGTGCAGTGACACCAAATGCACTCAGGTGGTATGTAATAACAGCACACGTACAGTGACACCAAATGCGCTCAGGAGGTATGTAATAGCACACGTGCAGTGACACCAGCTGCGCTCAGGTGGTATGTAATAACAGCACACGTACAGTGACACCAATTGCGCTCAGGTGGTATGTAATAACAGCACACGTACAGTGACACCAATTGCGCTCAGGTGGTATGTAAAAACAGCACACGTGCAGTGACACCAAATGCGCTCAGGTGGTATGTAATAACAGCACACGTGCAGTGACACCAAATGCGCTCAGGTGGTATGTAACAGCACATGTGCAGTGACACCAACTGCGCTCAGGTTAGTATGTAATACCAGCAAATGTGCAGTGACACCAAATGCGCTCAGGTGGTATGTAACAGCACACGTGCAGTGACACCAACTGCGCTCAGGTGGTATGTAATAACAGCACACGTACATTGACACCAAATGTGCTCAGGTGGTATGTAATAACAGCACACGTGCAGTGACACCAACTGCGCTCCGGTGGTATGTAATAACAGCACACGTGCAGTGACACCAACTGCGCTCAGGTGGTATGTAATAACAGCACACGTGCAGTGACACCAACTGCGCTCAGGTAGTATGTAATAACAGCACACGTGCAGTGACACCAAATGCGCTCAGGTGGTATGTAATAGCACACGTGCAGTGACACCAACTGCGCTCAGGTGGTATGTAATAGCAGCACACGTACAGTGACATCAAATGCGCTCAGGTGGTATGTAATAACAGCACACGTGCAGTGACACCAAATGCGCTCAGGTGGTATGTAATAACAGCATACATGCAGTGACACCAAATGCGCTCAGGTGGTATGTAATAACAGCACACGTGCAGTGAGACCAACTGCGCTCAGGTGCTATGTAACAGCACACGTGCAGTGACACCAACTGCGCTCAGGTGGTATGTAATAACAGCACACGTACATTGACACCAAATGCGCTCAGGTGGTATGTAACAGCACACGTGTAGTGACATCAAATGCGCTCAGGTGGTATGTAATAACAGCACACGTGCAGTGACACCAAATGCGCTCAGGTGGTATGTAATAACAGCACACGTGCAGTGACACCAAATGTGCTCAGGTAGTATATAACAGCACAAGCGCAGTTACACCAACTGCGCTCAGGTGGTATGTAATAACAGCACACGTGCAGTGACACCAAATGTGCTCAGGTGGTATGTAACAGCACACGTGCAGTGACACCAGCTGCGCTCAGGTGGTATTTAATAACAGCACACGTACAGTGACACCAATTGTGCTCAGGTGGTATGTAATAACAGCACACGTACAGTGACACCAATTGCGCTCAGGTGGTATGTAATAACAGCACACGTGCAGTGACACCAAATGCGCTCAGGTGGTATGTAATAACAGCACACGTGCAGTGACACCAAATGCGCTCAGGTGGTATGTAATAACAGCAAATGTGCAGTGACAATAAATGCGCTCAGGTGGTATGTAACAGCACACGTGCAGTGACACCAACTGCGCTCAGGTGGTATGTAATAACAGCACACGTACATTGACACCAAATGCGCTCAGGTGGTATGTAATAACAGCACATGTGCAGTGACACCAACTGCGCTCAGGTGGTATGTAATAACAGCACACGTGCAGTGACACCAACTGCGCTCAGGTAGTATGTAATAACAGCACACGTGCAGTGACACCAAATGCGCTCAGGGGGTATGTAATAACAGCACACGTGCAGTGACACCAAATGCGCTCAGGTGGTATGTAATAGCACACGTGCAGTGACACCAACTGCGCTCAGGTGGTATGTAATAGCAGCACACGTACAGTGACACCAAATTGCGCTCAGGTGGTATGTAATAACAGCACATGTGCAGTGACACCAAATGTGCTCAGGTGGTATGTAACAGCACAAGCGCAGTGACACCAACTGCGCTCAGGTGGTATGTTATAACAGCACATGTGCAGTGACACCAACTGCGCTCAGGTGGTATGTAATAACAGCACACGTGCAGTGACACCAAATGCGCTCAGGTGGTATGTAACAGCACACGTGCAGTGACACCAAATGCGCTCAGGTGGTATGTAATAACAGCACACGTGCAGTGACACCAAATGCGCTCAGGTGGTATGTAATAACAGCACACATGCAGTGACACCAAATGTGCTCAGGTGGTATGTAACAGCACAAGCGCAGTGACACCAACTGCGCTCAGGTGGTATGTAATAACAGCACATGTGCAGTGACATCAACTGCGCTCAGGTGGTATGTAATAACAGCACACGTGCAGTGACACCAAATGCGCTCAGGTGGTATGTAACAGCACACGTGCAGTGACACCAAATGCGCTCAGGTGGTATGTAACAGCACACGTGCAGTGACACCAACTGCGCTCAGGTGGTATGTAATAACAGCACACGTGCAGTGATACCAAATGCACTCAGGTGGTATGTAACAGCACAAGCGCAGTGACACCAACTGCGCTCAGGTGGTATGTAATAACAGCACACGTACAGTGACACCAAATGCGCTCAGGTGGTATGTAACAGCACACGTGCAGTGACACCAAATGCGCTCAGGTGGTATGTAACCGCACACGTGCAGTGACAACAAATGCACTCAGGTGGTATGTAACAGCACACGTGCAGTGACACCAAATGCGCTCAGGTGGTATGTAACAGCACACGTGCAGTGACACCAAATGCGCTCAGGTGCTATGTAACAGCACACATGCAGTGAGGCCGTGTACACACGACCGAGGTTCTCGCTGGAAACCAGCGAGAACCTCGCTGGAAGCTGCATTCCAGCGAGGACCTCGGCCGTGTGTACACTCTCGGCGAGCTTCCCGTCGGGAAGCCCGTCGAGCAGAAATAGAGAGCACGCTCGATGGAAGAATGGCTGGTTGCCATTCCCGACGGGCGGGTCGCCGATTTCGACGGCCGGCAGGGAACCTCGACGGGCGGAACGATGTGTTCTGCCCGTCGAGGTTCTCTGCTGTGTGTACACGGCCTCACACCAACTGCACTCAGGTGGTATGTAATAACAGCACACGTGCAGTGACACCAAATGCGCTCAGGTGGTATGTAACAGCACAAGCGCAGTGATACCAACTGCGCTCAGGTGGTATGTAATAACAGCACACGTGCAGTGACACCAATTGCGCTCAGGTGGTATGTAACAGCACACGTGCAGTGACACCAAATGCGCTCAGGTGGTATGTAACAGCACACGTGCAGTGACACCAAATGCGCTCAGGTGGTATTAAACAGCACACGCACAGTCAGAGCGACTGCGTTTCTGTGCAATTCAATAGCCCGCTTGCATTAACAGGAACTGCGTTTCTGTGCAAATAAATAGCACACTTGCAGTAACAGGTAATGCGTCTATGTGCAATTAACTAGCACACATTGACTAACACGGAGTACTATATTTAAGGTAAACCCTAATGCAGGCAATACAACACGTTAGAGCACTGCATCAAACACAATCTCCTGCCTGACAGATACTAATAGCAGATCTAGCTAAGCAATACAGTTTATAAATATATTGACAACTCCTAGGGATGTGAATATATTCTCTACAAACTGTAAATTTAACTATACTGACTACTAGCCTCCCTGCTCTATCTATCTATCTATTTATCTATCTGAAAAGACACTGTGGGCCAGATTCTCGTAGCTGCGCGCCTAATTATGCAGGCGTTGCGCATCTCAGATGCACTACGCCGACGTATCGCGGAGTGGCAAGTACCGTATTCCCTAAGTAAATGCGCTCCAAGATGCGCCTTCGTCGCGTAAAATCATCGGCGTAATCCGGCGCAACTCCAAAGTAGGAGGGAAGTGGGCGTGTTGCATTGTAATGAAGCGTGACCCCATGCAAATGCAGGCCGGGACGAACGGAGCATGCGCCATGACGTGGATGACCCGCGCCGTGACGTGGTTGACCCGCGCTGTGACGTGGATGCGTTCTGCACATGCGCAAAGCCTCCCTACGATTCGCCGGCGCAGGGTATATAATGCGGCCACACATGCGCCCATGCAGCGCAAACGTCTCCCATTTTTTTGATTGTCACGGGAAAACGTTGTGCTGTACCATGGCTTCTGTTGGTAAGGAGAGGAGGAAGAAAAATTTCTCCCCAGAGGAGAGGGCCATTGTTGTCAGGGCAATGGAAAGATACGATTCCCGGCTCCATGGTGCTGACAGTGCCCAGACCAGCAAGTCCCGGAGGGATCAAATCCTGATGAAGGTGGCTTGCCAGGTTAATGCCCTTTCTCACGAGACCCGGACACCGCAGGACATTAAAAAAAAAAATGAATGACCTGCGGCGTCTCGTGAAGGGCAAGCTGGCGACTCAAGCTCGTCATGCCAGGGGCACTGGAGGGGGCCCACCCTGCAACGTCCGCCTGACTGAGGAGGAGAAGGTGGTCGCCCGCTGCCTGCAGAGGGAGCATGTTGAGGGAGTTGGGGGCTATGAGTCTGTTGTGCCAGCCCTGAGGATAGGTAAGTGTGTTTTATATACTCTCTGTTGTGTAGCATGTGTGGGGGTGGAAGGGAACATGTGCCAAATGTGTGGGTCCACCAACATGTGCATCTTTTGTGTCATCCACAGATGTGCAGGAGAGAGCGGGGCCATCTGTGGCTGCCAGGGCCCGTCCGGAGACATCCCCAAACATCCAGTCCCTCTGGCTTCCCCCCTGGAAGAGGACTTGTTGGAGGGAAGTGGGCACACCTCTACGGAGGAGGTGGTTGAGGAGGAGCTCGTCGACCAGGAGCTCTACCTGGTTTTGGAGGAGGACCATGGGTTTCCCAGGCCAGCCCAGGCTATCCCCCCATCTTTTTCAAGCCCCTCAGTGTCCACCCCCAACCTCTCCAGTCCCTCTGTTTCCCCCCCCTCATCTCCAGCCCCTCAACATCCTCCCCTTATGCCAGGTCCCCTGCCACTCCCCGGAAGGCGACTAGCAAGACCAGGGGTGTTCCCAAAGTCCTGCCGGAGCAGCTGGCCAGGCAGCAGGACCAGCAGAATCGCCACCTTTCTGAGGTTGTGGTGGAGATGAGGCGCCTGGCCGACAGCCTGGCCTCCTCGGATGCCATTACGGACGCCATCCTGGATGTCGCTGGCAACAGCGCAGCGACAGTCACCAGCCTGGCGGAGCTGCAGGCGACCACCTCCGACCTTGTGGGGGAGGTCAAAGCCCTGCGGCTTGCAGTCGTGGAGCAGACAGCTGTCCAGACCCGCATTGCGGTTGCCCTGGAGGGCATGCAGGCAGCCAGGGAGGGACATGGGGATGCTTCTCCTCCACCTGCTACCCCACCCCCCCACCTGTGGCTGCCCCCAGGCAAGTGAGGGGCAGGAGCCGTGGCACCAGGCGGAGCCCCCGCCAGGCCCATTAATTTTTTTTTTTATTATTATTTTGCTCTGGTTAAGAGCTTTTTATTTTATTTTATAATGCTCTGGTTAAGAGCTTTTTATTTTATTTTTATAATGCTCTGGTTAAGAGCTTTTTATTTTATTTTATAATGCTCTGGTTAAGAGCTTTTTATTTTATTTTCTTGATACTGCACACGGTGCAGTGTGAATGGTGTGTGAATGTGGGGGTGGCACTCCTGCCAGTAAGGGGTGTCACCCTCGGCCGTTGGGGAGAAGTTATCCCCACGGCTGTGTGAATGGTGTATGAATGGACAGCAACATCATTGGGGCCTTGACGTGGCGTTGCTGCTCCCAAGTCCTACATGCTGGACTTGGGCTAATCCAATGTAATGTGGATGTGGGGTGTGTGATCTAGGGACCACAGTGATGTGCATGCGTGCATTGTCTGTGTGACATGATGAATGTGTGTGTTTAACGATCAAAGATTCGTAACACGAGGACCCTCCTGACTGCTCTTCCATCAGCAGACGGGGTCTCCTCTGGCAGGGGGGGGCTGTGTGGTTGGGGGGGTCAGGTCATCACGTAGGGCAATCTGCAGGCCCTTTCTCATGGCAAAGTTGTGCAGAATGCAACATGCACCGATGATCTGACCCACAAAGTTGGGGGAATACAACAGGGCCCCCCCCCGGACTTATCCAGGCATCGGAAACGGGACTTCAGAAGGCCAAATGTGCGCTCCACCACTGCACGGGTTTTGATGTATGCTTCATTGTATCTTCTCTCTCCTCTGGTTTGGGGATTCCGGAAATGAGTCATGCGATGGGGTCCAAGTACATATGCAAAGTCACCTGTAAGGGAAAAGACAGGAAGATGATAGTCATGCATGTGCCCCTTGTGATGTCTGCACCATGGGGGGGACAGTCATGCCTGCCACCCATGTCACTCACCAACCAGCCAGCTGTCCCCATACATGTCCTGCTCAAAATCTGCTGGGATGGTGCTTTGACGGTATATGTAGCTGTCATGGCTGGACCCGGGGTCTTTGGCACGGACGTGCCATATGAGGTATTTGGCATCGGCTATCACCTGTACGCTGATGGAGTGCCAATGCTTCCAATTGCGGTAAATGTGCTCTGTGGCACTGGGGGGCTGGAGTGCCACATGTGTGCAATCAATGGCCCTGATGGTGCGTGGGAATCCGTCAATTCTGTAGAAATCTGTCATTGCCTTCAGCCGCAGCTCCTCAGTGGTGGGTCTGATGATTTGGTTGGCCATGTGTCTGAGGATTGCTGGGACAACCTGGTGCAGACATCTGCTTATGCTGGTTTGTGACATCCCAGCCACAACTCCACTTGTACGCTGGAATGATCCACTGGCCAGGAAATGCAGTGTTGCCAGTACCTTCACCAGTGGCTGCAGTGCATGTGAGCGGTATGTCTGTCTGGTGAAGTCCTCCTGCAGGGCTGTGGTTATTTCCAGGATGGCAGCAGGGCTGAATCTGAGAGACCTTCACTGGCTGCCAGTAAAAGACAGAATTGTTTTTAAAACACTCTGTCTGGCACATAAGTGCATCCATGGGAAGGCCCCCCAATATCTATGCGAAAAGATAGAAGCCCACAATCCCAATCGCGTTCTGCGATCCACCGACCAAAATCTGGTCAAGATACCCAAAGTCAGATACAAGTCCAAAGGAGAAAGAAGGTTTGCCTTCCAGGGTCCCAAACTATGGAACGCTTTACCAACCAACATTCGGTTGGAGGAAAACTACCTGAGCTTCAGAGGACAGATAAAAACTCTGCTCTTTTGATGACCAGAGAGACAGAAACAACAAGCGCCCAGAGGCGATTCAATTCGCATGCGCCGCGCTATATAAGTTTTTCATTCATTCATTCATTCAAGATGCGATACACCTCCTCATCACCCATGCCAAAGAGGCTCATGCGCGCTCGGTAGATCCTCTCACGTGCCCCCCTCCTCCTCCTCCTCCTTCTATGCTCCTCTTCATCTGCATACATTAGTAGTGATAAGACAATGGCTGCCCCTGGCATGTTGGCATAAGAATGTGTTGTCCAGTAAGTGTGATTGCTCAGCTCGTCCGTTATGGTGCTGCTGTAGTTGCTCTCCAGCTGACTTGCACACGGTCTTGAGCAAAGTTGCCTGTGCTTTTATGAGGGGTATGTTTACTCAAGGCTTTCGTGTTACGCGCACCACAAGTAGCCAACGCCGAACGCACGTAGTTTCGAAAATCCGCGCATCTCCCTCATTTGCATATTTGCATGCTAATTCAATGGGAGCTGAATATTTGCGATGCGTAACTATGCGCCTACGCCGCGCTAGCTTAAAGCATTTTAGCCGCTCAGACGAAAAAGATTTTCTCGCGTATGTGGTTCTGTGTTTACCGCGCATCGATACGCAGGCGCACATTTACAATTACGCCGCGCATATCCATTTACGCAGGCGTAGCGCTGCTGAGAATCTGGCCCTGTGTCTCTATCTATCTATCTATCTCTCTCTAACTCACTGTCTGTGTGACTTCTCTCTCTGAAAGCCGGAACACACTACACGAGGCCGCCCGGGAGGCGGCCTTTTATAGTGTGGGGCGTTTGCTAAAGCCCTGAGCCCTAATTGGCCAAAGCACCCAGGCTTTGGCCAATTAGGTCTCTTCGTTTTTTGGGCGCTGTGATTGGCCAAGCATGCGGGGTCATGGTGCATGCTTGGCCAATCATCAGCGCGCAACGCCGCACTGAATTATGGGCCGTTGCGCGTCATTCGAATTTGGCACGAATGACCCGTTTTGTTCGTTTTCGACGAACGATCGAACGGCCGATGTTCGATGCGAACATGTGTTCGCATCGAACACGAAGCTCATCCCTAGTGCCAAGTAAGCAAGTGGTTAATTTGACATTGTATTTTTGAAATGTACCTGCCTACTCACAAACAAACTGTCATTTTTAAGAAAAACACATAGGCAGGTATTTTAAGTAAATAAAAGTAGGATTTTTAATAACAGCTTACCTGTAAAATCCTTTTTTTGGAGTACACCATGGGACACAGAGCCTTAATCATTACATCGTGGGTTGTATGGGTCACCATAGGTGATTGGACACTGGCACAACCAATGAGAACAAGTCCCCCCTCCATATAACCCCTCCCATAGAGGAAGTATCTCAGTTTTTGTAGCAAAGCAGCAAGGATCCCATAGAAGGGGGGTACCTCTGTGTCCCGTAGTGTACTCCAAGAAAGGGATTTTACATGTAAGCTGCTATTAAAAATCCTACTTTCTTTATCGTACACCACAGAACACAGAGCCTTAATCATTACATAGTGGGACGTCCCAGAGCAATGCTCAATATGAAGGGTGGGAGACACGGATCAATCAATGGACAAGAAGACTTAGACCGATGCCTGCAGCACACTACGCCCAAAGGCAGAATCCTCATGTTCTCTTACATCTATTTGATAGAATTTGGTAAATGTATGGACTGAAGACCAAGTTGCAGCTTTACAGATCCGAGCTATAGAAGCCATAGAAGCCTGGTAATGCACTGCCCACGAAGCACTTATTACCCTGGTCGAGTGCGCCTTAACAGGGAAAGTAGGAACCTTGGGGCTGATTTACTATTGAAGCTGCGCTGCGCCGGTACATGCCTTAATAGGTGCGCTGGATGAAGCCCTAATTAGGCGCATGAACCGGCCGCAGCAGCAGCGCGATACACTTGATAAGTAAAGCCGCCGCCAAACACCCTGTATAAGTCTATGGGGGGAAATCTTAATTGTGAATTTTAAAGGCTAATCTGCAAGTTTTGTCCTAAAAAGTGTTTGGGGACCTCAGTCCTGCCCCAGGGGACATGTACCAATGCTTTTTTTATTTTTTAAAACGGCCGTTTTTTCGGGAGCAGTGATTTTAATAATGCTAAAAGTGCAACAATAAAAGTGTAATTTTTCTTTAAATTTCGTACTATGGGGGGCTCTAATGTCAGCATGTGAAAAAGCGCATGTTTCCCGTGGTTAGAAATGTCTCTGCACAAAATGACATTTTTCAAAGCAAAAAAGCCATTTAAAAGTGACTCGCGGCAATAATGAATTGTCGGCTCCCGCCAATTGCAGGAGAATTCATTCATTAAAAAAACGAAAAAAAAAAGCGTGGGGGTCCCCCCAAATTCAATAACCAGACCCTTTAGGTCTGGTATGGATATTAAGGGGAACCCCGCCGTCAATTTAAAAAAAAAATGACGTGGGGTTCCCCCCAAATATCCATAACCAGACCCTTCAGGTCTGGTGTGGAATGTAAGGGGAACTCCACTCCAAATTAAAAAAAAAAAATGGCGTGGAGTCCCCCCTAAAATCCACACCAGACCCCTTATCCGAGCACGTTGACCTGGCCGGCCGCAGAAAAGAGGGGGGGACAGAGCGCGGCCCCCCCCTCTCCTGAACCGCACCAGGCTACATGCCCTCAACATTGGGAGGGTGTTTTGGGGTGCCCCCCAAAACACCTTGTCCCCATGTTGATGAGGACAAGGGTCTCTTCCCCACAACCCTTGCCCGGTGGTTGTGGGGGTCTGCGGGCAGGAGGCTTATCGAAATCTGGAAGACACCTTTAACAAAGGGGCCCCCCCCTGTGTGAAATGGTAATGGGGTACCTTGTACCTCTACCATTTCACCAAAAAAAAAATGTAAAGGGTTAAAAACGACAAGAGCCGGTTTTTGACAAGTCCTTTATTATCTTCTTTCTTCTTCTTTTCTTCTTTCCTTCGGGTTTTTTCCTCCATCTTCTTCTTCTTCTTCCTCTGCTTCTGTCTTGGGTCTTCTATTCCCGCATCTTGCCCGGCGTGTTCTTCCATCTTCTTCTCCTTCCGCTGTCCTTCTCGTCCGCATCTTCTTCTTCTGGAGCCGCCGCTTCCAATTGAAATCCCCGCTGTCTGCCGGACCACGCCCCCCTCTGACGCCACGGGCAAGCTCTTAGGAGTGTGCTGCAAGTGCGTCAGAGGGGAGCGTGGTCACATGTCAGAGGGCGGGCAATTCAATTGGAAGCTTGTGCGCGGCGTCTTCTTTGCCAGAGTCGCCGCTTCCAATTGAATTGCCCGCCCTCTGACATGTGACCACGCCCCCCTCTGACGCACAGGCACCACACGGGGACTTTCCTAAGAGCTTGCCCGTGGCGTCAGAGGGGGGCGTGGTCCGGCAGACAGCGGGGATTTCAATTGGAAGCGGCGGCTCCGGCGAAGAAGAACCAGAAGAAGAAGATGCGGACGAGAAGGACAGCGGAAGGAGAAGTAGATGGAAGAACATTCCGGGCAAGATGCGGGAATAGAAGACCCAAGACAGAAGCAGAGGAAGAAGAAGAAGATGGAGGAAGAAACCCGAAGGAAAGAAGAAAAGAAGAAGAAAGAAGATAATAAAGGACTTGTCAAAAACCGGCTCTTGTCGTTTTTTACACTTGACACTTTTTTTTTTTGGTGAAATGGTAGAGGTACAAGGTACCCCATTACCATTTCACACAGGGGGGGGGCGGGATCTGGGGGGCCCCTTTGTTAAAGGGGTCTTCCAGATTTCGATAAGCCTCCTGCCCGCAGACCCCCACAACCACCGGGCAAGGGTTGTGGGGAAGAGACCCTTGTCCTCATCAACATGGGGACAAGGTGTTTTGGGGGGCACCCCAAAACACCCTCCCAATGTTGAGGGCATGTGGCCTGGTGCGGTTCAGGAGAGGGGGGGCCGCGCTCTGTCCCCCCCCTCTTTTCTGCGGCCGGCCAGGTCAACGTGCTCGGATAAGGGGTCTGGTGTGGATTTTAGGGGGAACTCCACGCCATTTTTTTTTATTTGGGGTGGAGTTCCCCTTAAATTTCACACCAGACCTGAAGGGTCTGGTTATGGATATTTGGGGGGAACCCCACGTCATTTTTTTTTTATTTGGGGTGGAGTTCCCCTTAAATTCCACACCAGACCTGAAGGGTCTGGTTATGGATATTTGGGGGGGACCCCGCCGTCATTTTTTTTACAAAAAAATGACGGCGGGGTTCCCCTTAATATTTATATCAGACCTGAAGGGCCTGTAATGGAATTTGGGGGGAACCCCACGTCATTTGAAACATTCTTTTAAATTTCGTAGCATGGGGGGGGGGTGTCAGCATGTGAAAAAGCGCATGTTTCCCGTGGTTAGAACTGTCTCTGCACAAAATGACATTTTCCAAAGCAAAAAAGCCGTTTAAAACTGACTCGCGGCAATAATGAATTGTCAGCTCCCGGCAATTGCAGGAGAATTCATTCATAAAAAAAACGAAAAAAAAAGCGTGGGGGTCCCCCCAAATTCAATAACCAGACCCTTTAGGTCTGGTATGGATATTAAGGGGAACCCTGCCGTCAATTTAAAAAAAAAATGACGTGGGGTTCCCCCCAAATATCCATAACCAGACCCTTCAGGTCTGGTGTGGAATTTAAGGGGAACTCCACCCCAAATTATAAAAAAAATGGCGTGGAGTCCCCCCTAAAATCCACACCAGACCCCTTATCCGAGCACGTTGACCTGGCCGGCCGCAGAAAAGAGGGGGGGACAGAGCGCGGCCCCCCCCTCTCCTGAACCGCACCAGGCCACATGCCCTCAACATTGGGAGGGTGTTTTGGGGTACCCCCAAAACACCTTGTCCCCATGTTGATGAGGACAAGGGTCTCTTCCCCACAACCCTTGCTCGGTGGTTGTGGGGGTCTGCGGGCAGGAGGCTTATCGAAACCTGGAAGACCCCTTTAACAAAGGGGCCCCCCAGATCCCGCCCCCCCCCCCCTGTGTGAAATGGTAATGGGATACCTTGTACCTCTACCATTTCACCAAAAAAAAAAAGTGTCAAGTGTAAAAAACGACAAGAGCCGGTTTTTGACAAGTCCTTTATTATCTTCTTTCTTCTTCTTTTCTTCTTTCCTTCGGGTTTCTTCCTCCATCTTCTTCTTCCTCTGCTTCTGTCTTGGGTCTTCTATTCCCGCATCTTGCCCGGAATGTTCTTCCATCTTCTTCTCCTTCCGCTGTCCTTCTCGTCCGCATCTTCTTCTTCTTGTTCTTCTTCGCCGGAGCCACCGCTTCCAATTGAAATCCCCGCTGTCTGCGTGACCACGCCCCCCCTCTGATGCCACGGGCAAGCTCTTAGGAAAGTCCCCGTGTGCTGCATGTGCGTCAGAGGGGGGCGTGGTCACATGTTCCAGAAAGCGGGCAATTCAATTGGAAGTGGCGACTCTGGCAAAGAAGAAGCCGCGCACAAGCTTCCAATTGAATTGCCCGCCCTCTGACATGTGACCACGCCCCCCTCTGACGCACTTGCAGCACACTCCTAAGAGCTTGCCCGTGGCGTCAGAGGGGGGCGTGGTCCGGCAGACAGCGGGGATTTCAATTGGAAGTGGCGGCTCCGGCGAAGAAGAACCAGAAGAAGAAGATGCGGACGAGAAGGACAGCGGAAGGAGAGGAAGATGGAAGAACATTCTGGGCAAGATGCGGGAATAGAAGACCCAAGACAGAAGCAGAGGAAGAAGAAGGAGGAGGAAGAAGAAACCCGAAGGAAAGAAGAAAAGAAGAAGAAAGAAGATAATAAAGGACTTGTCAAAAACCGGCTCTTGTCGTTTTTAACCCTTTTCATTTTTTTTTGGGTGAAATGGTAGAGGTACAAGGTACCCCATTACCATTTCACACAGGGGGGGGGGGCCGGGATCTGGGGGGCCCCTTTGTTGAAGGGGTCTTCCAGATTTCGATAAGCCTCCTGCCCGCAGACCCCCACAACCACCGGGCAAGGGTTGTGGGGAAGAGACCCTTGTCCTCATCAACATGGGGACAAGGTGTTTTGGGGGGCAACCCAAAACATCCTCCCAATGTTGAGGGCATGTGGCCTGGTGCGGTTCAGGAGAGGTGGGCGCACTCTGTCCCCCCCTCTTTTCTGCGGCCGGCCAGGTCAACGTGCTCGGATAAGGGGTCTGTTGTGGATTTTAGGGGGGACTCCACGCCATTTTTTTTATAATTTGGGGTGGAGTTCCCCTTAAATTCCACACCAGACCTGAAGGGTCTGGTTATGGATATTTGGGGGGAACCCCACATCATTTTTTTTTTAAATTGACGGCAGGGTTCCCCTTAATATCCATACCAGACCTAAAGGGTCTGGTTATTGAATTTGGGGGGGACCCCCACGCTTTTTTTTTCGTTTTTTTTATGAATGAATTCTCCTGCAATTGCCGGGAGCTGACAATTCATTATAGCCGCGAGTCAGTTTTAAATGGCTTTTTTGCTTTTTTGCAGAGACAGTTCTAACCACGGGAAACATGCGCTTTTTCACATGCTGACATTAGAGCCCCCATAGTACGAAATTTAAAGAAAAATTACACTTTTATTGTTGCACTTTTAGCATTATTAAAATCACTGCTCCCGAAAAAACGGCCGTTTTAAAAAATAAAAAAAGCATTGGTACATGTCCCCTGGGGCAGGACTGAGGTCCCCAAAACTTTTTTGTACAAAACTTGCAGATTAGCCTTTAAAATTCACAATTAAGATTTCCCCCATAGACTTATACAGGGAGTTCGGCGGCGGCTTTACTAATCAATTGCATCGCGCTGCTGCTGCGGCCGGTTCATGCGCCTAATTAAGGCTTCATCCAGCGCACGTATTAAGGCATGTACCGGCGCAGCGCAGTGCCAATAGTAAATCAGCCCCATAGTGTTTTTCAATTGATAGGGACAGGCACTGGCTGCATTTGATAGGGAGAGAGGCTACATTTGATGTGACACAGGGCTGCATGTAAGGAGGGACTCCTCTTGGGACACCTGATAGCATTTGGTGGCAGGCGACATGCTCGGGGCTCCCACTGATTCTGCATTATGGTGAGTTGAATGATTTCATTTTATATTACAATGTAATAATAGAAATAATGCACTTCAAATATCCTGACACCAAAACAACCATGGTGCCGGGATAATTGAAGTATCTTTATCTGCTGATTGTTAAACTTTCTAGAATGCACATTGTGACGAGACCCTTGCTCGCCCAGGTTCTTCTCTCCTGACACTCCTCTGCTTCTATTGGAATAGATTGCAGATTGCAAGATCTGATGGTCCAGTCATCCAAGGTTCCGGGATCCGACCTACAGCTATGCGCCAATCGCGATCTATTTGAAGAACACACACCAGACGAGCTGTATGTATGCTCAAACAGAACTCTTTTAATGGCAAAAGTCTGCAGGTTTATATACACAGTTTACAAGCTTGTCATCAATCAAAGAACAATTTAATCTCCACCCCCTTTTCACAAACTGGGGCTTCCATACAGATAGACATTTCGGCACTGATGTATTTAGCATGACTTAACTACTACCTCAGAGAGAATGACATTCCTAAACATTGACATGCTAATTTAATACACCTGAATGGAGACTGCTAACTTGTAGTACAATACAAAGTCTTTTAAGTGTAAACACAGAGGGCCAGATTCTCAAAAGAGATACGACGGTGTATCGCCCCCTGTTTTTTTTACTGGGTATCTATGCGTGTGATTCCTAGAATCACTTACGCATAGATACAGTGAAGATCCGACAGGTGTAAAACACTTACACCGTCGGATCGTAGATGTAATTACTTTTCTGACCGCTAGGTGGCCTTTACGTTGTTTTCTTATTTGCCTATGCAAATGAGCCTAATACGCCGATTCCCGAACGTTTTTACACCGCCCTGTCGTCGGTTACGTCGTTTTCGTAAGCGTAAACCTACCCCTGCTATATGAGGGGTAGGTTTACAAAGTTCCGTCGTTGCCATGTTAAGTATGGCGTCAGGTCAGCGTCGTCTTTTTCCGTCGGTTACGTCATTTTACTAAGTCGTTCGCAAATAGGGCATTGCGTAAGTGACGATCACGTCGTTTTGACGTCGGTTTCAACTACACTTTCCGACGGGAGCTGGAGCATGCACACTGGGCTTTTTTCCCGGCCGGCGCATGCAAAGCTGCCCCCTTTGAATTACGCGGGGATACGCAGGGCCATTTACACTACGCAGCCGCATCTTACGGAGCAAGTGCTTGGAGAACACTTGCTCTGTTAAGTTGCGGCAGTGTAGTGTAAATAGCTTACGCTACGCCGTTGCACAATGTACCAGAATCTGGCCCACAGTCTCTTACACACACAATAGATCAATTAACCTTTGGCAATAGAGAGCTGGCCGGCTGCATTAGCATACCTAAGGAGAGGTTTAGGAACCAGGCTGATTCAGTTCCAATCCACATCTAGACAGACAGAGGATATATACACCTGATAATATCCCAAGACATCCTGCAATATGTACTCCCCACAATATCCCATCTTATGTAATGCATGAAGTATGATTTCACGGTCCATGACATTACTCTCCCTGGGAAATAGTCCAACAGCGGCAGTGGGACCCGCACGGGTCAACTCGAGGATGTTGGACAAATAGTCTTAAGGTTCCAGGACCATCCGCTGGGATAACCCATCCGCCTTCCTGCTTTGAGGCCCTGGCCCATAATCCAATGGCAAGAGGCTTGCATTCAGTCCTCTCCAAAAGCCCCTGTCCCGGCTAGGCCTGTCACACATCTCCCCTTTTAGCAGGAGACTAACACAGTAGGAGACACCAGACGGGTTGACTCTGAATCTAGTCAGTAGTTCCAGTCCCCCAATGCCGGTATCCTTACAGTACCCCAAATAACTTGTCCCAAACAAAGCATTACTCACCCAGCCATCCTCTGCCTCTCTCAGAGAACACGCCTGCTGCTGGGGAGAGGCCTGGACTGGCCCTTTTCCCTGGAGTCCTTTCAGCCACTGGAGAGAAGACAGGGTGACTGGGCTCAGTTCATCATGCTGTTGGGGACCTGGGCCAACTGGCCACCATTTCTGGGGTATACCAGTGGTGACTGAAGTCCCATCCACTGATGCTAGGTGAAAATCCTCCGGTGCTTGCAAAGCAAAGCCGACATCCTCCTGTCTCAGAGCCGCACCATTTTCTGGGGTTGTGTCAGTGGAGATCGAAGTCCCATCCACTACCACAGGAACCCCCTCTTCTGTTATTTGAGAGCAGAGGCCCGGGGCACTTTGCTCTGTTGCCAGCTCTTCCGCTGGGTTTCTGTGAGTAGAGACCACAGTCCCATCCACCGATATCCGCTCAAGCTGTAGTGGGGTGCAGCCGCCAGTAGCACCCTGTCACGTACCTGGTGGACGAGCCCGACGTGCAAGGAGTGGCTGCCCTTGCTCCTCTGATCCCGGGACCCCCTGGTAGAGTGAACAGGGAGTGCGGGAGTGCAGAGTCGCACGAGCGCCGGTTGCAGCGCAGGTGCTGGGCCGGAAGGCTTCAGAAGACTCTTGGTGCTGCGCAGAGTGGCAAGTATGGACTGTATCCGCTGATGGCAGGTGAAGATGACTGGAGGCACAGGAATCACCAGAGCGGGAGGTGTACCGTAGTCCAATGGAGGTAAGCCCCCAGCAGGAGAGTCTGAGGCCGGCTAGCGGGTCAGGTGCAGGTATAGTAGGCAATGCAGATCAGGAGTCAGACCGGAGCAACAACAGAGTTGGAAGCAGCGGCAAGAGGGTAAGGCAAGCGGATCGTCAGGCAGGCAATAGGTCAGGGCAGGCGGAAGGCAAGCGGAGTCAGGAACAGGCCGGGTTGTCTGGAACAGATTTAGGTAAGTAGATACAGATAGTCTCAGGAACTGCTGTAGACCGGACAGCAAGAGGCAAGCGCTGACAGCAAGTTTAAATATCCTCCTTTGGCGCCAGAATGACGTTCGTGCGATGCGCGCGCACCGTTGCCGCGAACGCGCGCGCGCCGCTCCCGTCGCAATGTCGCGATCGCGCTCGCGACCTTGCCGCGAATGCGCGCGTCCCGATCGCGCCAACGCGCCGCTAGCGCCATCTGGTGGCCGAAGTTGTTCATGACATTGCCCCCCTCCAATGGGCAGCCTCCGGATGCCCAACCGGGATATTTCCAGCGGGTGGGAGTCTTTAAATGACTGGATTAGTCTTTCAGCGTGTATATTGTCCTCCGGTTCCCATGAATTCTCCTCGGGTCCGTACCCTTTCCACTTGACGAGGAATTGAACTTGGTTGCGTCTCTTCCTGCAATCCAGGATGGATTCAACCTCAAATTCCTCCTCGCCGTCTATTAGGACCGGCTCCGGCGGACCTGTGTTCCTCTCAGGGAAGGGATCAGCAACGACTGGTTTAAGCAGAGCCACATGGAAGACCGGGTGGATGCGGAAGGTTTCTGGCAACTCAAGTTCGTAGGCAACCTCATTTATCTTCCTCTTGACAGGAAAAGGACCCACAAACCTAGGGCCTAGTTTCTTCGAGGGGCATGCAAGCTTTAAATTCAGGGTAGACAAATAAACCTTAGTTCCAGGTTCCAGGTTGAGTTCCCCTCTTCTCTTTCTGTCAAAAATTTCTTTATTACGCTCTTGTGTCTTAGACATTGTCTCCTGCAGAATCTTATTATTTGTGTCGAAGAAGGTCAGAGTCTCCTGGACGGCGGGTACCGAACACTCCGGGACGGAATTGGACAAGAACAAAGGATGGAAGCCGTAATTCGCATAGAAGGGCGATTGTTTGGTGGCAGAGTGGACGGAATTATTGTATGCGAATTCCGCCAGGGGTAGCAGGGACACCCAATCTTCCTGCGAGAAGGAGGAGAAGCAGCGGAGATACTGTTCGAGTGTCTGATTCGTTCTCTCTGTCTGCCCGTTTGATTGCGGATGGTATGCTGATGAGAATGATAGACCAATTTTGAGACTGCTGCAAAGTGCCTTCCAAAACCTTGAGGTGAATTGCACCCCTCGATCAGACACAATATCCACAGGAACACCGTGAAGCCTAACCACTTCCTTACTCTGCATGGACTCTGATCTCGAAACCCGCCAATCTGTCCCTGAAGTTTATCATGACTACCTAGATGTCTTCAGTAAGAAGGGAGCAGAGACCCTTCCGCCCCATAGGTCCTACGACTGCCCCATTGAACTTCTCCCGGGGGCCGAAGTCCCTTTCGGTAGGATCTTTCCCCTAACGGGTCTTGAACTTGAGACTTTGAAGACCTACATTGAGGACAGTCTAAGAAAGAAATTCATCCGCCCATCTACATCACCAGCGGGAGCAGGGATATTCTTTGTTGAAAAGAAAGACCACTCTCTTCGTCCCTGTGTGGATTATCGGGAACTCAACAAAGTCACCATCAAGAACCGGTATCCGCTACCCCTGGTGCCTGAACTGTTCCAACGTCTGGGGGCCGCGGTCATCTTTACTAAATTAGACCTCCGCGGGGCCTACAACTTGGTCCGCATACGTGAAGGGGACGAGTGGAAGACCGCCTTCCGTACCCGTTTCGGACACTTTGAATATTTAGTTATGCCCTTCGGACTTTGCAACGCCCCAGCGACGTTCCAACACTTTGTGAACGACATCTTCAGAGACTTCCTCGACCTTTTTGTAATCGTTTATCTGGACGACATCTTAATTTTTTCCCCGTCCCTGGAGAAACATCGGGGACATGTCAAAAGCGTGCTTGAGCGACTCCGAACTCACGGACTTTATGCTAAGCCTGAAAAATGCGAGTTCGAGCGCTCGAGCATACAATTCCTGGGGCTCATAATCTCAGTAAAGGGGGTGGAAATGGATCCCAAGAAGGTCTCCGCAATCCGTGATTGGCCAGCGCCGATAGATAAGAAGGGCGTCCAGCGTTTCATCGGCTTTGCGAATTTCTACAGAAAGTTCATCAAGGCCTTCTCCAGCATAATTTCTCCAATAACCGACCTAACTAAACAAACTACCCGGTTTCGCTGGACACCAGAAGCCCAGGCGGCCTTTGAAGCTCTGAAAGACCTGTTCACCTCTGCATCCATCCTCAGGCATCCCGATGCAAACCTGCCCTACATCTTAGAAGTGGATGCTTCCGAAACGGCGGTCGGGGCAGTGCTATCTCAAAGACAGGGCCCCAAGGCTCTCTTACACCCTGTCGCCTTCTTTTCCCGTAAACTGTCACGTACCTGGTGGACGAGCCCGACGTGCAAGGAGTGGCTGCCCTTGCTCCTCTGATCCCGGGACCCCCTGGTAGAGTGAACAGGGAGTGCGGGAGTGCAGAGTCGCACGAGCGCCGGTTGCAGCGCAGGTGCTGGGCCGGAAGGCTTCAGAAGACTCTTGGTGCTGCGCAGAGTGGCAAGTATGGACTGTATCCGCTGATGGCAGGTGAAGATGACTGGAGGCACAGGAATCACCAGAGCGGGAGGTGTACCGTAGTCCAATGGAGGTAAGCCCCCAGCAGGAGAGTCTGAGGCCGGCTAGCGGGTCAGGTGCAGGTATAGTAGGCAATGCAGATCAGGAGTCAGACCGGAGCAACAACAGAGTTGGAAGCAGCGGCAAGAGGGTAAGGCAAGCGGATCGTCAGGCAGGCAATAGGTCAGGGCAGGCGGAAGGCAAGCGGAGTCAGGAACAGGCCGGGTTGTCTGGAACAGATTTAGGTAAGTAGATACAGATAGTCTCAGGAACTGCTGTAGACCGGACAGCAAGAGGCAAGCGCTGACAGCAAGTTTAAATATCCTCCTTTGGCGCCAGAATGACGTTCGTGCGATGCGCGCGCACCGTTGCCGCGAACGCGCGCGCCCGCTCCCGTCGCAATGTCGCGATCGCGCTCGCGACCTTGCCGCGAATGCGCGCGTCCCGATCGCGCCAACGCGCCGCTAGCGCCATCTGGTGGCCGAAGTTGTTCATGACACACCCTGTCCTGCTGCCAGTGATTCAACCGGGAGTAAGAGCTTTACCACCTCAGCTGGTTGCCAACCGCCCCGGCTCCCTGGAACTCCACAGTTGGTCCCGATGCT
Source organism: Rana kukunoris (assembly GCA_029574335.1). Lineage (NCBI taxonomy): Eukaryota > Metazoa > Chordata > Amphibia > Anura > Ranidae > Rana > Rana kukunoris. The sequence goes on along the minus strand of JAJQKJ010001969.1, from coordinate 38,551 downwards.
GGGCAGAGATGGCTAGCACTCTGCCCTATTGCCAGCACTTCTGGTGGGGGTGCACAATCCATAACATCCTCTGACCAGTCCATACATTCTGTTATCTGCGGCTGGGGAGTGATCGCCATCTTCTCACCCTGAGCCTCCGGATCTGCCACAGGGGTGGGGCAGAGGTCTTGAACCCTCTGTCCGGTGACCAGCGCTTCAGCTGGGGAAGTTCCTTGTAACTCCACAAATACTGTCCTTGGTGCTGGGCAGAGCACAGTGAAGTTTGGTCCTGATCCCAGCTCTTCTGCTGGAGGCTCATCAGGTTGTTCTTCCTCAGCAGAAAAATCTATTAAGTCCCCTGTCTCTGCAACTGGGGTCTGGGGATCGAAGTTCACCATCTCCTGTCCATGAAACCCAGAAGATGCTATAGGTACTGAGCAGAGCTTAGCAGAGCTCGGCCCTGCGGTCAGTACTTCGGCTTTGGGAATGGCAATCTCCAGATTTTCCACTGCCAATTCACTGCCATACTGCTGGACAGGCACATTCCTCCATTCAAGATCATCCCATGCAGAAACAGGATCATTAAGGTCAGTCAGCACTTGCTGCATCCGCCATAAGACCTCCAGGTCCATAGCTGCAGGGGCAGGTTGGCAAAGCTCACTGTTACTCTGCCACATTGCCTATTCTTCAGCCAGGATTTCAGCACTGTCAGCTGATATTTCCTCCTAGTACTAGGCAAAGGGAGCCCAATCCTGCTGCTGAGCAGAGTCTAGCAGCTGTTTGTAGGCAAATTCCAGCTCCCATTCCTGAACGGCCAGAAATTCCAAATCTTCCTGTAACCAGTGGCCTTCCGAGATATTCAATTTTTCCTCTCTGTGCTCCATTATGTCCTCCAAGCGCCACTCCCGATCATTTCCAAAGTCGGGATCCCTGGACATCTTCCAATACAACAATCCCAGGCGATCATAGTCAAAGCCTTCCGTGGGGCTGTCATCCGCTGACCACGGGCACTCTTGGACTGCATACCACCGGAGGGCTCTGTAGCTCTCGTCCAACCGCATCTCTGCCTGGATCAGCCTGCTTAACTCTACTGTCCACTCCTGCTTCGGTTGTTCCCCCAATAACAGCATTCGTACTTCATACTGTGACCAGTACCTTCTATGGATGGAGGGGGAGAGCTTTTCCCTGGTGTCGCTGCTCACGGGCTAGTGCTTCTTTCCAGAGTTCACAGCGGATCGAATCAGCCCATCCAAGCAGGACCTCCTCTGATACTGGTCCTCTGTGCTGTATCTGCTTTTCTCACAACCTCCTTCTGAATTCCTCTTCCATGGTTACTGGTATCTGTACCTCTCCTCTTCTTTCATTTGGTGCTGCTTCTTTAGGCGTTGTCACCGATTGCCGTATTTCTGCAATTCTCAGCTCATGTTGCCGCTCTCGTTCTCTCTGTTGCCGCTCTCGTTCTCTCTCATCCTGCAGCTGGATGTCTCTAATGGAATTCTGTATGACGGTCTCTGATGGGTTAGTACCATATAATGCCAACCATTGTCAAACTTGTTGCTGAAACAGGGTCTTCAACTGACCGGGGTCCTGCATCACCATCCCTCTGATCCATCTCGGCTAGCTCACTGATCAGGGTGGCCTTGTTCTTTGTCCCACCGGTCCCTCCACGGCTCTCAAGCAAGTCTTTTAGCATGGTTCTCCTGCAGGCTGCATAGCTGGTCATTCATGGTGGTGGTTTGGAGTTGTCCCAGTAACTAGAGAGCAAATCCCACCGCTGCCAACCAATGTGACGAGACCCTTGCTCGCTCAGTTCTGCTCTCCCGAAACTCCTCTGCTTCTATTGGATCAGATTGCCGATTGCAACGTCTGATGGTCCAGTCATCCAAGATTCCGGGATCCGAACTACAGCTTTGTGCCGTTCGGACCCATTTAGAACACACACCAGGCAGGCTGTATGTATGTTCAAACATGACTCTTTTATTGAAAGTACACAACACACTTCTATACAGAATTTGGAACATCCCACCCCCAACAACCGCTTTCCTATTGGTCAATTGTAAAGTACATTTGTGGTTCTCACGCAGGTCCTCTTCCATGTAAATCAGGACTTCAAAATGATGCAGCAGAGATTGGTCAGATAGTTTGAATAGAAAGACTGTTATGTGTATTGAGACAGAAGCCCCAGGGCAATCAATGTACACAATAGCCAGCCACAGAACAATGGAACCGTCTGGAGAGTTGAGACAGGGCAAAAGACCCCCCACTGTGTAACAGATTTTAAAGAGGAACACTTCTGCCTTCCAAGGTCCATGACATTATGCTATGCTGAAGGCCACTTCACCTCTAGACATTCCTGTTGACTGTATTGCTGGTACTGTGTTGAACTGTGTGCTGCCAGCAGGTACAGGGAGTGCCCACTCGAGTCATGCTGGCTGGTGTTCTGGAATTGCCAGTGTGCCTTCTTTGAAATAAAAATATAACATGTTGATCTGACATTTAGCATGTTTGTTTCTTCAACCAATGAGGAAATTGGTTCTCAGTCCCTGGCTGTTGTGTGGACACACTGAGATTACCATTGCAAGGGGATCTATGTCAAGAAGTGTGGTCCCTTGCACCTTGGCCTGTCTGCTTGTTGCCTGATTGCAGCCATGCCCCCTGTCCCCGGAGTTGTGCCTGAAAAAAGGGGAAACTGTTGGGAAAGTGAAAATTGATGGACTTAGGGGCTTCAAAGACACTGGGGTGTTTAGTTAGCTAGGTAGAATAAGCTGTGGCAAAGGGGTAAGTTCTCACCTTACACTTTGAATGATGGACTGTCATTGTTTTTCATATACTGGCCACCAGGAGACATGAGCTGTGCCAGCCTGAGTGAGCCCTTGTTCACATTATGTACTTATCTGATAGGAAATGCTAGGAAAGCTTTTCTGTAAGCACGTTATTAGAAAGGGGGCCCCCTCGGATGATGTTGGGGCCCATTCTCACCTGTACTTGTGTTTTAAATATAGAAATCATTGTAGTTTAGACATATACTCAAAATTCACGTATACACATATTGCACTGTGTTATAATAGGTGTAGCGGGGGCATTTGTGCCTCTTAATCTTGTGTTAATGTTGTATAATGATATTTCATGACTAATGCTAAAATTGGTATTTGGCACCATCTAGTGGCTAAAATTGAAACAGACTTAATTTATCTTTTTGTTGTTTTTCAAGAACATGGTGAGGTGTTATGCAAATAACCTACCCATGAACACTCGGGGCTGAAGTGCATGCTGGGAAGGAGATAAAAAGCCTTGTGGTGGCCATCTTAGGTCTCTTGTTCCTGAGGCACATGGCTTGCCAGCAGAGCTCTGTATATGTTCCTTAGGGTTCAAATTATTTTTCTGCAAACTCCTAGAGGTAGTTTTTCTAGCCAGGGGGAGGATGTAGCACCCTGAATTGTAAGCAGGGTTGCTATCAAATAGTTGCCAGGCGCTAGTTGCCGTGATCAATTGTTAGGAGATCAATTGATCTTCTCTCCTCTGTCACTAGGTGGCATGGTAGCTGGTGACATTATATAAGACAAGGGCATAGCAAGGACAGATTATGAATGAATATGGTGTCTCAGCCAATTGGCAGGGGTTTCTCTAAGTTCCTTGGCCTGCTGGGAGAGCCTATTTATTTGGATGAAGTCAGGTGATCAGAGTTCTGTGACAACCTGACAGCTGTCTTGGTGGATGTGTACTGCCCCGGGCTGCTAGGCCGGAAGCCTGAGGCCTATCCCAGGGGCATCTGGCTGCTAGGTTGTCTGAGGCCTATCCAGAAGCAGGAGAGCAGCACTGCAGGCCTGCAGGACAACCCGAAGTAGCGGTACAGCCGGATGGGAAACCAGCTGTGATCAGAGGTTGAGAGGAAGCTGTCACCACTAAAGGACCATGCACCTTATTACCGGAGATCACTGTGAGTAAGCTAAAGACAGTACCGGAGCAGACTTCTTACCAGCCAGGGACGGTGAAGAAGTGGGAAAACTTCAGCAAGTGCCAAATCAGGGACTCTGTGGGACAGCAGAGGTGGCGCTTGTGGAGCATCAGCGAGTGCCAAGCCAGGGACGTAGCATGTCAGCAGGGGTGATACTTGAAGAGTATCTGTGAGTGCCAAGCCAAGGACCCAGAAGGGTAGCGGGAATGACGCTTGAGGAAGATACTGAGTGCTAACAGTGAAAGAGCTCAGGGGATCCAACAGCCAAGTCTAGTAGGAGACAGCAGTCCCACCTATACAGAAGTGGTGTCTGGCTGGCGGCCTTCACCTGTATAGCTGTCATTCTATAGAAGTTTCAGAGTCTGCTAATTATCATTGCATCTACTCAAGGGTTTCTTGGCCCTAACCCTCTCTCCTACAGTTCTGTTCAATAGACAATAAATCTCTTTGCATTCGAAAAATGTCTGCACGCACCATGCGGCCCTTCAGGTCTAGTATGGATTTTAAAGGGAACCCAGCGACAATTTTACCAGACCCTTATCCAAGCACGCAACCTGGCAGGCCGCAGGAAAAGGGGGTGGAATCCATGCTGTTTTTTTCAAAGATTTTTTATGTATATTGCCCAGATCCAGCAATACATTACAGCCGCAAGCAATTTAAAATGACATTTTTTTCTTTTAGAAATGTCATTTTGTTGTGGAACTGTCAAAAAAACTGGGAAAGATGCGCTACTTTACAGGCAGACGAAGGGGACCCCCAGGCACAAAATTTAAAGTAACATTTCCTTATTTCACTTTAAACATTATTAAAATCACTGGTCCTGAAAAAACTTCCATTTTTAAAACTTTCTTTTGCATTGATACATGTCTCTTGGTGCAGTACCCTGGTCCCCATACACTTTATGGCAATAACTTGCATATAAGCTTTTAAAATTAGCACTTTTGATTTTTCATGTTTGTGTCCTATAGACACAATTGTTTTGCCTGTTTCGCATGTTCTGGTACGAACCGAACTGGGGGAATGTTTTCGGCTCATCGCTAGTAATTACAAAACCTTCTGTCCTCTCACACACTGATGGGGTGTAAAAGGGAGAGTCAGCAGTTACCTACCACCATTGTTTTCATTGTGTGATGCTGTGACACAGTGGTTGCATGATACAGAGCCCCTCTCATTTGCTCTGGACCCTTTTTTGTGATCTGCACTGTCCAACTGTGCAATCACAATACTTTGCTTGTGCACACTTTTGTTTATGTACAGTGGGGGCAGACAGAGGGTGGTGACCGTCTCTCCCAGCATGCACGGTAGGCCCTAAGCCAGTATAAACCTTCTTAAAACATGATGGGGTAGATTCAGGATAGAGAGCGTATCTTTGTGCGTATCCGATTTACGCTACACCTCTGCAACTTTTACAGGCAAGTGCTGTATTCACAAAGCACTTGCTCTGTAAGTTGCGGCGGTGTATCCCCGCGTAATTCAAATAGGGCAGGTAGGGGGCGTGTTGTATGTAAACGAATCGTGACCCGACGTAAGCGACGCACCGAACGAACTCTGCATGCGCCGGCCGTGAACGTATCCCAGTGCGCATGCTCCAAATCACGTTGCAAATAGTCAATATAAACTATGTGAATGTAACTTACGCCCAGCCCCATTCTAAATCGACTTACGCAAACAACGTAAACGACGTACAATACGACGCTGTCCCGACATCCATACTTAACATTGGCTGCGCCTCACTATAGCAGGGGTAACTTTACGCCGGGCGTAACTCTAACGTAAATGACGCAAATAGATATGCCGGCCGCAACTACGTTCGTGAATCGGCGTATCTAGCTCATTTGCATATTCGATGTGTAAATCGACGGAAACGCCACCTAGCGGCCAGCATAAATATGCAACTTAGATACGACGGCGTAAGTGACTTACGCCGGTCGGATCTAACACAAATCTATACGTAACCGATTCTAAGAATCAGGCGCATAGATACGCCCCACTCACTCAGAGTTACGACGGCGTATCTGGAGATACGCCGTCGTAACTCCTTGCTGAATCTAGCCCGTTATCTCTAGACTCTAGCACTGATGAAGCAAGCTCAACAAAGCATGTGACTGGGATAATTCACAACATGCTTAGAGAACACTAAAAAGCACACAGCTAAGGTGTATAAATCTAACAGGCCACAAAAATGCAAAAAGAGAATTTAAAAAAATGCTACATCCCTATACACTCAAAAAATATTAGAAGTCAAATAACTTATAACATGGGCAAACAGGTAATCTACCACTAGATGGCGGTATTGTATTGAAAACTGGATACCTTTCTTTCAGCAGTAAATGGCTTCTTACTGACCTGCATTGTTCATGCAAGTGTTTATCAGACTATATAACATTGCAGGTGAATTTCAGATTACTCCGTGTTTAATTTTCATTTATTTACAATGTCATTATTAATGTTCAGTTTTTATCAGACAGGGTTAAAGTGTCAATGTGACAGGAGTCACATTGGGTGGGGGGTTTGTGGAACTCAGCTTACCTTGGAGAGCTCGGAAACTCTCAGCCAGATTCAGGTAGAGCAGAGCATCTTTGCTCTGGAGTAACGCATCTCATTTGCGTTACGCTGCTGAAATTTTAGGAGCAAGTGCTGTTATTCAGGAAGCACTTGCTCCTAAAGTTGCGGCAGCGCATCACAAATGAGCCGGCGGAATTCAAATTGGGCGGGTACGGGGCGTGTAGTATTCTAACTAAGCGCGATCCCGCCGCCAACGTACTGCGCATGCGTCGAGTGTCCAAACATCCCCGTGCGCATGCTCCAAATTCTGTGAATGAACGTCAATGACGTCACATTCCCATTCATGAACTTTTTACGCAAGCGACGTGATTTTTTTTTTCCCGACGCGATGACGACGCCTATACTTAACATAGGATACTCCAACCCCATGTAGGTATATCTATGCGCCGCGTATCCCGTCCGGAAACGTCGTACCGTCATTGCGTCGCGCCGGAATTCGATCGTGAATTGCCGATTTCCGCTCATTAACATATTTTTTGAGCGTAAATCGGCGGGAACGCCCCCGGCGCCATTTTTAAGTTGAAGTAACGATGCGATGGCGAAACTCAGTTACGCTGCTCGCATCGGAGCTTCAACCCGGCGTTTCTTGTTTTCTGGTTACAGAAAACAGAAACGCCGGCTCAAAGTCACAGTTAGGCTGGCGGATCACTGGATCCGCCAGCCTAACTGTTCCTGAATCTGGCCCTCTGTGCCCAGCTTCCCAAACCCCTCTTATGTGTAAATAACCTTGTGTCCATTACGGGCGCAGGGTTACTGATAACCCCACTATGATCTGTACTAATCGGACTCGCTGTAAAGCCCCACTGGAATGTTGTGCGTGTATAGATATATTGTATATTGTCTCATTTTGTTGTGTACTCTTTGCTGGGTCATTTGTGGTGTGGCTGTATACCAATGTGTCTTTCTGCCTTGAATATTATGGGATGTGTATGTAGATTAGCTGCGAGATTGGTGGGGGCAGGTTCCTCCAACAGCTCTCCCTGATGATAAGACTGTTTACTGATGAGAAGTTTTATTACACCTGACCTGTGTGTCTATTATTAACGGACAGTTGACCCTGCCTTGAATCCAAGGGTGGGGTGAGTTTTTGAGCTGTAGATCTGTTGTAGCATCTGCTTGAATAAAGAGAATTTGATGGTTTTCACCATACATTGAAGTACGGCTGGTGACTGGGTCAGCTAAAAGATCTTGGAAAGTGATGGTTCTGGACAGAGGAAGCATTTTTTGGCAGGCATAATCTTTTGAGGACAAAGGTTTGTCAAACTGGTTGGCAGCAGTGGGATCGTGCTTCTTGGTTGTGGACACATCCAAACCTCCATCTGGATCCAAGATCAGGATAGCAGACATCAGTCACCCCAGCTGAGATAAGCATCTGGCATCAAAGTTCCCAGGGCTGCTGCAGATCGTCCTTTCAGCATACTCCAGGACTTTGTCTGCGGATAAATACCTGGAGCTCAGGCAGCAGATTCGGGTAGGACTCTGGATTGGAACCCTTTAGGTTGCTGGTATGCAACAGGGCAAGTGTTTTCCAACCCCAGAGCAACAGGCCAGTGAACAACGGATGTTACGGATGGAATTCCTGGGAGAGCAGCCCCAGGTGAAATGGGTGGCTGAGTTGGAGAGGCTGGTCCAGCAAGAGATAGAGCTGGACGATCGTTATCTGGCTCTGCAATGCCATGCCGAGCAGGAATATTTAGGGGAGACAACAGAATGACTGAGACCCTAGCACTTATGCGGGGCTCCATGGCACAGTACAGAGGACTGCCTTTCTTCTTGTTCTTCCCCTACTCTTTTCTCATTTTAGGGTGCACCAATGATGGCAGATTGTGGTACACCATAGCAACAGGTCACAGATTGGCTGAATCGGGCGGGATTGAGCTGAGCAGAGGTTATAAAGCCGGCGGCTTTCCCTGCTCTGTTCACTGCCTGAGGAGACCCCAGCTGAAGACAGAGCCCCATGCTGCTGCAGGCAGTGTTACCCGAGTCACTGGCCCTGTCACAAGCCTCTCATGGTGCCCCCTACTGGCCCTCAGGCACTGCCCAAGTGCCCGACAGGTCAGTCCGCCCCTGTTCTAGTGAGCCCTCTTTTGGGTTAAAGCAGGGGTCCACAATATCCGGGCGGGTCCGTGACAAACGGTAATTGAGGCCACGGCTTTGCGGCCTTGTGAAGTCCCAAGCTCTTCCTTCTGTGAGCTGGCGCCATCTGGTGGTGGCTGTTGGCATTACAAGTTAAACATCAATTCTAATGTCATTTTTCACTATTTTCACTGCCATTTCCTTCCCTCTAATTAGAACCCCCAAACATTATATATATATATTTTTTATTATAACACCCTAGAGAATAAAATGGCGATCGTTGCAATACTTTGTGTCATGCCGTATTTGCACAGTAAAGTTATCCCAATGTTTTGTTTATATTGTGAAAGATAATGTTACGTCAAGTAAATTGATACCCAACATGTCACCCTTCAAAATGGCGTCCGCTCGTGGAATGGCGTCAAACTTTTACCCTTTAAAATCTCCATAGGCGACGTTTAAAAAAATCTACAAGTTGCACGTTTTGAGTTACAGAGGAGGTCTAGAGCTAGAATTATTGCTCTTGCTCTAACGATCGCGGCGATAACTCACTTGTGGTTTGAATACCGTTTACATATGCGGACGCTACTCACGTATGCGCTCCCTTCTGTGCGCGAGCTCGTCGGGACGGCGCGCATTTTCTGACTCCTAACTTTTTTAGCTGGGCTCCTAGATTCCAAGCAAATTTGTCAAGCCCTGGGTTAAAGATTATAAATGTGTATAGAAAAGTCCAAAGATGGATAGATGGAGTATAGAAATATAAGGCTCCATTCACTAATGCATATCGCATACAATAATGAAAATGTCACTTTATGTGTTATTTACCGAGTATTAAAGTCAATTCAGTAAAGGAAATAAATAGAATAAAAGAATTCCGATCATCACAGAGTGGAACTGTGGATCAGACAGATTATACACATGCCACTTCCCGAGATTGTTTAGAGAGAAATTGGATGTACACCAGTGTAAACATACACGTGTGTATGATGGAAGATGGACTTTTTAGGCGTAATACAGTTAAAATTGAATTGTTTATTACATAGAAATAAGATGCACATTAAATAAAACAAGAAAGTTAATAGTTAATTGTCACCTAGTGTGACAAATTATGTAACAAACACAAGAGTGCGACAGACCACCAATTGATAATTTATACACAAAGGTCAAACAAACAGTAGAGAACTTTCATCTACTTGATATATATGATTTGGAAACCGATGAAACTTTCATAGGGTGGAGTGTCGCATGAGGGTTAGCCCAGGAAACCGATGAAACTTTCATAGGGTGGAGTGTCACACGAGGGCTAACCCTCGTGTGACACTCCACCCTATGAAAGTTTCATCGGTTTCCAAATCATATATATCAAGTAGATGAAAGTTCTCTACTGTTTGGTTGCCCTATGTGTATAAATGATCAATTGGTGGTCTGTCGCACTCTTGTGTGTGTTAGTTAATTGTCACCTAGTGTGACAAATGATGTATTAACTTTCTTGTTTTATTTAATGTGCATCTTATTTCTATGTAATAAACAATTCAATTTTAACTGTATTACTCCTAAAAAGTCCATCTTCCATCATACACACGTGTATGTTTACACTGGTGTACATCCAATTTCTCTCCAAAGGAAATAAATAAATACATGTATGCATTAAATAGGAAGTTGTCCAGACATGCATTAAATAATTAATTTTATTTAAGCTGGTTGTAAAAGGAGCCGGTCCCCTCCGGTGTCCTAACAACCAGTGCATTTCTGGTTGTTAAAAATGCAGTGGGAGCCAGGTCCTTAACAACTATGGCTCATCTGCTGGCAGCGGGATTCACTAAAAAAAAAAAAAAAAAAAAAAAAAAAAAAAAAAAAAAAAAAGGCATAGCCCTGCCCCCCCCTCTAATCTATACCAAACCCAAAGGGCCTAGTATGAATTGGAGGGAAATCCCCACTGTCAGGTCCCTGGGATTGAACTTGGGTCCTTCAGGCTCGATGAAAAATTAATCTTCTGGGGCACATATTGTCACCAGAACTGTGTACTTCCCCCCAAAAGATCACCTCAAAGTTTGTTAGCTTCCATACCATCCACCTTGCCACAGGAACACCATGGCTTTGCTGATGTCTGGGAAGAAAAGGTAGAGGTTCTACCCTACACTTATCCTACAATTGTTTGATGTTATCCTTAATAGATATGTGCGTTCCCGTTCGTAACGAATGGATTTTCGTACGAATTTGTTAGTATTCGTACATTCGTATCAATTCGAACATCCGAACAGCTGAAAAACCCAAAATACGAAAATTACGGAATTACGAATAAGCAAAATAACGAACAAACGAAAATACGAACGTACGAATGGACAATCTTACTAAAATACGAAACACCGAAAAAGCAAAAGAACGAAAATTACATCTATAACGAACGATTTGCATTCCGCATTTAAAAATCCTTTGTCTGTTAGTATTTTCATTCGTATGTTTGTATTTTCATTTGTGTGTTTTGTAAATCTGTTTCTTTGTCTGTTCGTAAATTTGTGTACTTGTAAGTTGTTCTTTCGAATGGGCAGTGTATTTAGTAAGTGATGTATCTTACTTAATATCTTAGCCAATCAGCTTATCTCTTTTGTGCTGAGTCACCTTGTTGGCAAAAAGTCAGACGGTGTGTACGGGGCTTAAGAGAAAGCATATCTTAATTTGGATTAGCCACGTGTTGCTATGTATTTACGAAAGTACAAAATTACGAATCCATTAAACGAAAATTATTATCTAACAAAATTACGAATTTCGAATCAACGAACATAAATTAGACAGAATTACGAATCATTCAGTATAAACTAAAATAAAACTGTTACGAAAATACGAACGGATCCGAATAGGAAAACTTGCATCTTACGAAATACGAACGGGTCCGAATAGGAAAACTTGAATCCTACGAAATTACGAATCTTTACGAATCTACGGAACGAGACAAAACGGAACAAAAAAATACGAAAATTTTTGTTGTGCACATGTCTAATCCTTAACCACTTCAGCCCCGGAGGATTTGGCTGCCCAATGACCGGGCCATTTTTTGCGACGCTTTAACTGACAATTGCGTGGTCGTGTGATGTTACACCTAAACAAAATTGATGTCCTTTTTTCCCCACAAATAGAGCTCTCCTTTGGTGGTATTTGATCGCCTATGTGGTTTTAATTTTTTGCGCTATAAACAAAAAAAAAGAGCATCAATTTTGATTTTTTTTTAATATTTTTTACTTTTTGCTATAATAAATATTCCCCAAAAAATAAAATTTTTCTCAGTTTAGGTTGATATGTATTCTTCTACATATTTTTGGTAAAAAAAAAAAAAAATCGCATTAAGTGTATATTGATTGGTTTGCGCAAAAGTTATAGCATCTACAAAATAGGGGAAGTTTTATGGCATTTTTGTTAATTTTTTTTTTACTAGTAATGGAGGCGATATATGGTTTTTATCATGACTGCGACATTATGTTGGACACATCGGACACTTTTGACGCTATTTTGGAAACATTGTCAATCATACAGCGATCAGTGCTATAAAAATGCACCGATTACTGTGTAAATGACACTGGCAGGAAAGGGGTTAACCACTAGGGGGCAAGGAAGGAGTTAAGTGTGTCCTAGGGAGCGATTCCAACTCTGGGGGGATGGGCTACAAGTGACAGGACAATAATCACTGCTCCCGATTACAGGGAGCAGTAGTTTTTTTTTTTTTTTGCATTGATATCTTCCTCCAGGGTCCAGCGACCTTGAGCCTAAAGCCCAGGCCCAAATGGTTGGCATCCATCATTATCACTGTCCAGCAAAGAGGAAGAAAGGACTTCCCGACTCATAGAGTCCATAGACAAAGAATGCCCATGTACAGTATAGTATGCACTCAATACTTGGGCTCCTTTTGCATGAATTACTGCATTAATGCAGTGTGGCAGAGGTGATCAGCCTGTGCCACTTCTGAGGTGTTATGGAAGCACTGGTTTCTTTGCTAGTGGCCTTCAGCTCGTCTGGATTGTTGGGTCTGGTGTTTCTCATCTTCCTCTTGACAATACCCCACAGATTCTCTATGGGGTTAAGGTCAGGCAAGTTTGTTGGCCAATCAAGCTCAGTGATACCATGATCAATAAACCAGGTATTGATACTTTTGGCAGTGTGGGCAGGTGTCAAGTCCTGTTGGAAAATGAAATCATCAGGTCCATAAAGCTGGTCAGCAGAGAGAAGCATGAAGTTCTGTAGAATTTCCAGGTAGAGGGCTGCGCTGACTTTGGACTTGATAAAACACAGTGCACCAATAGCAGTAGATGTGTTCTCCAAACCTGATGGCTCCCCAAACCATCACCGACTGTGAAAAACTTCACACTGTACCTCATGCAATTTGGATTTGGTGCTTCTCCACTCTTCCTCCAGACTGGGACCTTGATTTCCAAATGAAATGCAAAATGTACTTTTATCCGAAAAGACGACTTTGGACCACTGAGCAACAGTCCAGTCCTTTTTCTCCTTAGCCCAGGTAAGATGCTTCTACTGTGTCTGGTTCAGGAGTAGTTTGACACATCCTGGATACATCTGTGTGTGGTGGCTCTTGAAGCACTGACACCAGCCGTAGTCCACTCCTTTTGAATCTCCCCTTAATCCTTAAATGACCTTTGCTTCACAATCCTCTAAAAGCTGTGGTTATCCCTGTTGCTTGCACACCTTTTTCTACCACACTTTTTCCTTCCACTCAACTTTCCATTAATATTCTTGGATACAGCACGCTGTGAACAGCCAGCTTCTTTAGCAATGACCTTTTGTGACTTGCACTCCTTGTGGAGGGAGTCAATGATGGTCTTCTGGATAACTGTCAAGTCAGCAGTCTTCCCCATGAACCAGACAGAGACATTTAAAGGCTCAGGAAACCTTTACAGGTGTTTTGAGTTAAAGTGTGACACCATGGGGGATATTTACTAAAGGCAAATCCACTGTGCACTTGGAAGTGCAGTCGCTGAAGATCTGAGGGGGACATGCAAGGAGAATAAAAAACAGCATTTTTGCTTCCACATAAATGGATGATAAAATCAGCAGAGATTCCCTTCATTTCAGATCTTACCCTGAGATCTACAGCGACTGCACTTGCAAGTGCACTTGCAGTGCAGAGTGGATTCGGCTTTAAACCACCATGAGTCTACAATATTGAACTTTTTCTTTCCCAATGATTTTAATGGAGAATATGTTTTTAACAGACAAAAACTCTCAAAAACACAAATATCATGTCAACAACCGTGTTATAATAGTGTCCAATCAGTGCGATAGGATCATTGTATAACTATATAATATCAAGGTTACCAACCATAACCATCCCGTCCCAAAAACAAGGTGGTGATTCATGAGATGCCTATAACTCAATGATTGATGAACACTGTTCCCTGTATACCTAACAATATTATTATTAACATTCATTACAACTTACAAGTCAAGGCTATTTTGTTTGTCCGATTTTCAAAAAGCCTTGCATAGAAGCCAGCGAAGATCTCCACTGAGGGACTGTCATATAGTGGAACCAGATTTCCCAACTTGCAGTCATAATAGAAAATTCATTATCCAGTATAAGCTAGGCTTTACGTAACTTTGAAGCTCACTATCAAAACATGTGGGAACCCAAAATAGGGCAAAGTGAGAGTTTGTATGAAAGCATAAAAAAAGAAAAAAGGGGAAGTAGTAAGCAAAGCAGAAGAAAAAGGAGAAAGAACAGATTTGCGGTCAATCGCCACGTTCCAGACTACTGACTCCTCCTGGCAAATGAAGATATCCAATCCAGGGGTTCCAAACGCTTTCAAAATTATTTTGTTGATCACAAAGGATACTAGTCCATTTTTTATTTATCATGATTCAGGAAATTATATTTTTCACAAATGCTAAATTAAATTTATCAGAGAGGTTTTCCATGCTCACGTCTTAACGTTTTAGGTATATTCACTCATGTTACCGATTAAACCAAGTTAAAATGTCTCATCCAAAACCTTTTGACTTTCAGGCACGTCCACCAGATGTGGAGCACTGTGCCCTCCTGGCCACACCCCCTGAAACATACATCTGGGTAAATCTTAGTTAGCCTTGTTGGAAATGAGGTACCATCATTACATTACTTTGTAGTTCGCCTCCACCAGAGAAGTGTTAAAAATTCCCTTGTGCACTATGGTCGACCATTTGGACCAAATTTCTTCATCAATAGTTTCCCCAAGGCCTGCCTCCCAGGCTAATTGGTAGGGGGGTTTAGAGCCCTGATCAGTTAACAGAATATATAACTGAGATACTACCCCATGTCCCAGGACCGCTCAGGCATTTATTTTCGTAAAATGTTCCAGTAGTAATGTCCCCCTGATCTCGACAGAGTGATGGTAAATAATGTCGAAAAAAACTCAGTTGGGGTCATTTACAGAGTATCTCGAAAGTAAGAGGTCTGTCTGATGCAATCATATGATCTATAAAATGTGCCATTTTGTATAGACCTTTATTAATCCATCATGTAAACTGTTGTAAGCGTTGTCTTGGTGGAAAGTGCAGATTTCCGAAAATGGAGGACCACTGGGGTATGAGGTGACTTTAGAGAATATATATTTTATACATTCTGTCCCAGAGACCCAGTGAGCAAGAAAGAGAGGATCAGAATTGCTCTACGCTCCCTAGGAGGTAACCACAGTAGCCTGTCCCTCCAGTTTTACCCAATCAGGCTAATAAGTTGTAAAAAAAAAAATTGAGGAGTTGCATCAACTGGGCCATGGTAATGCAAAAAGCGTGGAACCCCCAATCCACTGTGCCATTTTGAGCCATACAAGGAATTTCGAGCCACTCTGCACGCTCCCTGGCTCCAGATAAATTGAAAAAAAAATCATGATTGGAGTTGCTTAAAAAATGTCATGGGAATTGGCATCGAAATAAAGAATTCTGGGAAAAGTCATCATTTTAATGGCACCTATTCTGACCACCCAAGAAAGACTAAGGTTTTGCTATTTCTTTAAATATTCTGTCATAGAAGAAAGAAGAGGGACATAATTTGCCTTATATAGGGTAGATAATCCGGGGTGAGTTTTACTCCTAAGTAGGGGAGGACCCGATTACACCACTGAAATGTAATTATAAAGGGGCTCGCCAGATCTACAAACCATATCTAGAGGAAACAAAATTAACTAGCTAGAAATAACTAAAAACACCACCAAAAATATCCAATGGCATCAAGACTCCTGATGCTCAAGGTTCTGTTGGCAGTCATAGCTCTGCAAGGGAACAGAGATCTGAGGCATAGGCAGCAGGACAGGTAAGCATTCATATTCTTTGTGCGGCTTGTTTTTTTATTTTAGACAGAATAAGGGCAAGTTATTTTATCCATATTCAATGAGGAGATTTCCTTTCACTTCCTGTCCCATAGCCAAAACAGGAAGTGAGAGGAAATCCCTCCAAAATGAGGGGAAAAGTTTTGCCTTTAGTCATTCTTTATTTTGTTTCCTTTTGGTGACAGAGCCACTTTAATTCAAGAAAATTGTGCAATGCTTGGTAAACCTGATGACTATAAAACATGCAAAAATTAAAGTGGTTCTAAAGGCTGAAGTTTTTTTACCTTCATGCTTTCTATGCATGAAGGTAAAAAACCTGTGTGCATCAGCCTCCCCAGCCCCCCAATATTTACCTGAGATCCCTCTCGATCCAGAGATGTGCACAAGAGCATCGACTCTCTGGGGAGTCTCCCTCCTCATTGGCTGAGACAGCAGCAGGAGCCATTGGCTGTCAATCACAGCCAGTGAGCCAATGAGGAGATAGAGGGGTAGGCCGAGTCATTGCTCTGTGTCTGAATGGACACGCAGACCAGCGGTTCTGGGGCGAGCCTGCTTGGATGCCCTCATTGCAAGCCGTTTGCTCTGGGGGCATTTGATAGGAGGTAGGGGCCAGGAGTACCAGCAGGGGATCCGAGAAAAAGGAGGTTTGGGACTGCACAGACCAGGCCAGTAAAACATGTTTATTGCCTTTAATATAATTGTAAGCAATGTTGGCGTATTTAAGGCCTGGATATACTTGTAACTCCAAATGCCCATGCTCTTACAGGGCCCTTTAAGCTTACTGGAAATATTGACATCCAGTGCCCATGCATTCCATATACAGCTAAATTTGTGTAGCTTCAGACTACAAAGGATAGAGATTTTTTTTTTCTCCCGACAAGTTCTGAAACCTTGTAAGGCTTCAGGAGACATTAAAGATTACAGGATTAATTTTTTTTTTCGGCAATGCCAAGATGAACTACAAGTTGTGGTTGGGTTTTCCGCACAAGAAGTATGAAACCATTTCACACAGCTCAGTATACAAAGGTTTAATTTAATTCCAGTATATAAAAGCTGACATATAGTAAGTATTTTTCAACCAGGTCTACTATTAACTTTCGATTATTGGAAGAATCAGTGGAAACGTAGTCCTTTGTGTATAAAATCATCAAATCAGTACAATTCAGGCTGTCTGCAGGTGCCCTTTAACACACTGGGGGACTCATCATGCCTAGTAGATAAAAAAAAAACATTTTAGTTTGAGGCGCCGTACACACGGCCGAGGTTTTCGCTGAAAATCAGCGAGAACCTCGCTGGAATGCACATTCCAGCGAGGACCTCGGCCGTGTGTACGGACTCGGCGAGCTTCCCGTCGGGAAGCCTGTCGAGCCGAAATAGAGAGCACGCTCTCTATTTCCTCGACGGCCCGCCTGGAAGAATGGCTGGTTGCCATTCCCGACGGGCGGGTCGCCGAATTCGACGGCCGGGAGAGAACCTCGACGGGCGGAACGATGTGTTCTGCCCGTCGAGGTTCTCTGCCGTGTGTACACGGCCTGAGTGTCACCTGAATTCAAAATCTCACATACTTCTCTAACAAGTAGAGTGGGACACTGGTTATGAGAAAGTCCAAGGCTTCCATTGCTGACATCTCTAATTAAAAAATAATTTTGCAGTTGTCATGGCCTTCATCTTTTAATACTTTGGATGGGCAACTCTAAATGATACTTGTTCGGGTACTGTAACGAATATACTGGTAAAGCCAATTAGTCTGCATAACAGCCAGGTAATTATTTTCAGGAGGTGATTAATTGAAGCCTGCTTATTGGTCATAGGGCTGCAGTCACACTGGTATAGCATATGGAAGTACGCAGTCATTTAGTCTTTTTGAAAATGTGTGTCGTGTTTGCTGTGACATTCATTTTTAATGGCACTCTAAAAACAGCAAGCAAGATGTGTTTGTACACAGAGCTAATGACGCAAAATGTGAGGTTAAAAACATCAAAATGTGTATGAGCTTCTTTGCTGCACGTGTTACACAAAGTAGCCCATCGAGATGAATTTCTTTTTATATGTACTTGTACAACGCATAGTATTGTAAATGGGGGTAGTGGGTGTAGATGGGTTTTCTTTTAGGGGGAATGTAGACAAATGCAAAGCTCTGATATCTGAGGTAGTTATTGGCACCCTATAGTTGAGGGACAGTGCCTGGGGTAACACAGTAGGCAAGGCAGAAACAGTTGGATTTCAGGTAACCTTGCACCCCGACTCTTACAGCAAAACAAAACCACAGATTTAACAGTCATTTTTGCCATGTTTTTATTTCAAGTGTGCCAAGTAGTGTATGCTCAGTGTATGCTACATTCAAGGCCTGCCTCTAGGGAGAATGGTCACAGCTACCAGTGTGCTTTATATCAGCTCTCAACTGATCTTTGAAGCCATCACACAGCCGTTGTCAGATGAGACAATGGAAACTGCACATCTTCACAGAGGCCAAGATGATACCATCCGTGGCATTAACTTAGCTCCACTTTAAAAGGGTTGTAAAGGTTTGTTTTTTTATTTTCTAAATAGGTTCCTTTAAGCTAGTGCATTGTTGGAAGGGAAATCGAAGGTAAAAGGTAAGTGAACCAAGTGTTTTTTTTTCTTTGTCTGAATTTCTCACTTCCTGTTCCTCCTGGGTAAGCTTGCCCCCATCATCCGAGCCAATCTGGCTGGGGTTTAGTCAGCGTGCTCGCCCCCTCCCTTGGGACTACATCTCTGCGGGGAGATGCTGATGTAGTCCCAAGGGAGGGGGTGAGCACGCTGACTAAACCCCAGCCAGAACGGCTCGGATAATGGGGGCAAGCTTACCCAGGAGGAACAGGAAGTGAGAAATTAAGACAAAGAAAAAAAAACATTTAGAAGAAGGGAAAAAAAAAAAAAAAAAAAAATCGAAGGAAAAAGGTAAGTGAACCAACAATGCACTAGCTTAACCACTTGCTTACTGGGCACATATACCCCCTTCCTGCCCAGGCGAAATTTCAGCTTTCAGCACTGCGTCGCTTTAAATTAAAATTGCGCGGTCGTGCGACGTGCCTTACAAACAAAATTGACGTCCTTTTTCCCCCCCACAAATAGAGCTTTATTTTGGTGGTATTTGATCGCCTCTGCGGTTTTTTTTTTTTTTGCGCTATAAACAAAAAAGAGTGACAATTTTGAAAAAAAACAGAATATTTTTTACTTTTTGCTATAATAAAAATCCAATTTTTTTTAAAAATATATATTTTTTCTCAGTTTAGGCCGATATGTATTCTACATATTTTTGGTAAAAAAAACAATCGCAATAAGCGTATAGTAATTGGTTTGCGCAAAGATTATAGTGGCTAGGAAATAAGGGATAGAATTCTGACAATTTTTTATTTTTTTTACTAGTAATACGGCGATCTGCGAATTTTGTCAGGACTGCGATATTGCGACGGACACATCGGACACTTTTGACACATTTTTGGGACCATTCACATTTATACAGCGATCAGTGCTATAAAAACGCACTAATTACTGTATAAATGTGACTGGCAGTGAAGGGGTTAACACTAGGGGGTGAGGAAGGGGTTAAATGTGTGTCCTATGAGTGTTCTAACTGTGTGGGGGGAGGGGGGTGACCGATGCTGTCTCCCTATGTACAAGAGAAACAGCATCTGTCACCTCTCCCTGACAGGACGTGGAGCTCTGTGTTTACACACAAAACTCCACGTCCCTGCTCTAAAACTGCCGATCAGCGGGTACCTGGCGGACATCGCGACCGCCAGGCACGCGCATCGGCATCTCGGGGACGCGCCGGGTGCGCGCGCGCCCCCCAGTGGCCGGAAAAAACTATGCCGTCAATTGACGGCAGCTTGGAAATTCAGATCCCCAAAGCTGCCGTCAATTGAGCATATGCGGGGCCTCAAGTGGTTAAAGAAACCTATTTAGAAAATAAAAAAATTAACCTTTACAACCCCTTTAAAAGGTAAAGGGTCACACTCAGACAAAAAAAAAAAAAGGGGGGTACACATGGGTTTCAGCTTGTACAGGAGCAACCTTCAAATTTAGTAAGGTTAAGCACAAAACATAATGGAACTGCTGGCCGTTACATAACATAGGCCGATAGCCTTTCAGGAAGATTGAAGTAAGTGCCGAGCCTGCTAGCAGCTTGTCTGGATGGTTAAGGACCCAAAAGTACCCATTACATTTGACTATTCCTTGCCTGCTGAGTACAATTTCCTGCACCCAGCTGCAGGGACCTTCCGTCAGTTGGACGGCTGCACTCCTGATCTGTGGTAGCAGAGTTCTCTTTAGCAGCAAACTAACAAATTGTAAGGAGCTCAGTGCTTTGTCAGAATGTAAGCAGATCTTGACATTCTGAATTCTTCACCTCTTCAGAGCAAACTACATACAATGTTTTCTTAAGCAGAATCTGAAAGTTTTTTTTTTTTTTAATAATAAACAAAATCTAAAATCTTTGCCCTTTATTGAACCCTTAATATCCGAACCATCTGTAATGCCTCTCTTTCTTGACTCGCATTAGATTTTTTTTTATATATATTCTTGATTAAAGTAGCAAAAGTATTAAAAAAAACGAATCAAATAATAAAAAAAAATCAACATTGAAAAAGGGATAAAGTTCACCTTTGTAACATGTTCCAGCATCTGCACCCTCGTCCCCCAATCACCCCCTCCCTATGACAGCAGGGGAGGATTCTCCACGCACTGTCACAATTTGAAAATAGCGTGGCCGTGCATGGCTTTCTACGCCATGAATAGAGTACCATCAGCCATTGCGGGCGGCAGCTCGTAGTCCACAATGAACTGTGAGGGCGTTCATAGTTCTTGATCTTTCTGCTCTCAAGTAACTGCCTGTAATCAGGAGGTACAGGCAGATAGCTATCCTGGGAGTCTGCAGGGTCCTGGCATCGCATCCACAATCTACTGACCATAGGTGCAATGCTCTGCAGGCTCCTTACAAAAAAATAAAATAAATGCACATTTTTTTTTTACCTGCAAAAAAATGTGCATATATTTCATTTGTTTTCAAAAGGTAATCTTAGCCTTTAATTTTGTTTTTAATAATGTTGACACAAAGTTTTGGTGACAAGATACAGGTTACTGTAAGATAACACAGGTTATAACATTTTGTACTGCTTGTATAGAACATTCAACTACACTTGGATGACAATGCCACCAAAAGAAAGCCTAATTTGTAAATAAAAATGATTGCAAAATTTATAAGCCCATAGCCAAAACATGAATAAGGCTCTGAAGCTCATCTGGTTACAGTAAACCAGCAGCATATGTACTATGATTTGTATTTAAAATGTCCTCAAATTGGAACTGAAGCCTGTTTTAAAGGAGGACAATCATTTTTTTATAAATATGCCCACGTATTTATAATAATTTAAGACTGAATGACCCATATATAGTAATTTATTTAAATACACTCTACACTCAGCTGTGCATAACACGCTTTCCATTGCACTGCATAATTGGTCCATTTATCACTGTTCAGCTTGTTATGATGTTTAAATAATTGGTGCAGAGAATCTGCATGTTATTTGCAATATAAACAAACAGCTCAATTCATATGCCATTTGTGTACACCATGGGAGTTATTTACAAAAGACAAATCCACTTTGCACTACAAGTGCAAACTACAAGTGCAAAGTACACTTGAAATTGCACTGAGAGTGCACTTGGAAGTGCAGTCGCTATAAATCTGAGGGGTAGATCTGAAATGAGGGGAAGCTCTGCCAATTTTATTATCCAATCATGTGCAAGCTAAAATGCTGTTTTTTATTCTCCTTGCCTGTCCCCCTCGGATGATCTACAGCGACTGCACTTCCAAGTGCACTTTCAGTGCAATTTCAAGTGCACTTTGCACTTGTAGTTTGCACTTGTAGTGCAAAGTGGATTTGCTTTTCGTAAATAACCCCCAAGTGACTATTATCATTTGTAAATAAGCCACATGGTGCAATATGGGTTAGAATTATCTCTTGCATCAATTACAATAAGCCCAAAAAAATGTATTTATTGTAATGAGCGACAGGGGTGAGGACTCATGTCCTATGATACACTATATGACCCATTCACAAATTACAGTAGAAGTCATAAAATTGCAGTCGCATAGTCTTGTGACTTGTGCAGCTCTATATAGCGGACTTGTGAGGGCTCATATCGTTTAGCAAGGAGACCCTTGCAGTATACCAGACCAGGGTTTAAAAGAATAGCAGCACTGATTATACTTTCATTCCATCTGCAGCTACAGCCCTTACCCCATTGTTACCATCATACATCCCCAATGCCGAGTCCCTGCAGGGAGAAGAGCCATCTCATTGCTCATGGTTTTGAGAGATAGTAAGAATGAGTAGTAAAGATGATCATAAACAACTAAATTTTAGGTACTTTTCAATCAGCTTTCAATTTAATATAAAAACAAAAAAAAAGATCAACAAAGCCTATCACCAACAGTTTCAATCTCTTTATAATAGCGGTAGAAAAGGTTTGTGGTGGGTTTTGTAGATTTGGAATCTAAACCTGGTTAGAAATATTGTGTGTATACCCATCCTCATATTGGAGGTTATTTACTAAAAGCAAATCTACTTTGCACTACAAGTTCAAACTACAAGTGCTAAGTGAACTTGAAAGTGCAGTCACTGTAGATCCGACAGGGACATGCAAGGAAAATAAAAAACAGCATTTTAGCTTGCACACGATTGGATGATAAAATCAGCAGAGCTTCCCCACATTTCAGATCTACCCCTCAGATTTACAGCGACTGCACTTCCAAGTGCACATTCAGTGTAATTTCAAGTGTACTTTGCACTTGTAGTGCAAAGTGGATTTGCCTTTTGTAAATAACCCCCATTGTGTCTTGAACACTATTTGTATTTATTCAGTTCTCGATTCCTGCAGGCTTTCAACAAATTTGTAATTGGGAATTCAGGCAGCATATGGGGCAAAGAACCACAGAGGGATGTGTGCAAGGAATGTCAGCAAGCGGTAGTGAGAATTGTGGGGGCCATTTACTATAGGCAAATCCACTTTGCACTACAAGTGCACATGGAAGTGCAGTCACTGTAGATCTGAAGGGAAGATCTGAAATGCTGATTTTATCATCCAAATCATGTGCAAGCTAAAATGCAGTTTATTTTCCTTGCACGTCCCCCTCAGATCTACAACGACTGCACGTGTAGTGCAAAGTGGAATTTGTCTTTCGTAAATAACCCCCATAGTGTCCTTGTTTTCTACAAAGGTGTACGATGCGCAACCTTCTGCTTATGCAGCCATGCCCCCCCACAGATGCAGCCATGCCCCCCCACAGATGCAGCCATGTCTCCTCATACCTAGATGCCGCGGCCGCCTAGTTAAT
Source organism: Rana kukunoris (assembly GCA_029574335.1). Taxonomy (NCBI): domain Eukaryota; kingdom Metazoa; phylum Chordata; class Amphibia; order Anura; family Ranidae; genus Rana; species Rana kukunoris. The sequence continues at coordinate 15,306 of JAJQKJ010001969.1, read as the reverse complement.
CAGCGCGTGGGATATTACAGCTTTCATTTAAATAGTTGTAGTGTTCTCCACCGCGCATAGACACTCCCCCTTGCTCAGGATTGGACAGATCACCCGTCCAATCCTGAGCAAGGGGGAGTGTCTATAAGCGGCGCAGCGGGGAATACTACAGCTATTCAAATGAAAGCTGTAATGTTCCACACACTGATTAACTAGGCAGCGGCGTTACGGTATGCGGCGGCGTTGCGTACGGCGGCGGCGTTGAGGTCGCGGCCGGGAGGGGTGTGGTTAGTATCAGATCTGGCATCGGAGGCATTTGCGGGAGTACAAGTACTCCCGAAAATGCTCAGTATCAGTCCCGATACCGATACTGGTATCGTATCGGGACAACCCTACTGCAGACATATTCCATCCAATTTACTGACAGGCACTTGTACTGGGAACTATATGGTGCCAACAGCACACAATAGGGGTTATTTACGAAAGGCAAATCCACTTTGCCCTGAATGGGCACTTTCAAGTGCAGTCACTGTAGATCTGAGGGGGACATGCAAGAAAAATAAAAAAAAGCATTTTAGCTTGCACATGACTGGATGATAAAATCAACAGAGCTTCCCCTCATTTCAGATCTTCTCCTGAGATCTACAGCGGCTGTACTTCCAAGTTCAGTTGTAGTGCAAGGTGATTTGCCTTTCGTAAATAACCTCCAATGTTTCCACTACTTATTCTGGAATTGATTTCTGTAAACAAGACAAATATAACGGCGTAATACAGTGCAAAGTAAAATAGCATTAAATTGGCAGTTTTTGCACTCCATAAATAAATCCCTACATTTGAAACACAAGTAGTCTAATTAAAGAAAAACATGAATAAAAACATATGTACAGGTCTCCATAGTGTGAAAGGATTCATATAGTAGCTTTCATTTGTGGAGCCAAATCCCAATAGTATATAGCTGGACATTCCACCATACCGATGCTATCTGCCATCTGATACCAGACCAGGCAGAGCACCAGAGATCCAGAGTACAGGTCAAGTGAGCCTGGTTCAGACTGGTAAATACTTTGCAGGAATGTTGAACTAGATGATCCCAAAGAGGGCGAGAAGATCAATATATTTCACATCTTCGGTATACAAATTATTTAATGGTAACATTTTTTTATTTTAAATGTGTTTGTGTTCACACTTGTGAATAAAAGATCTACATAAACATACATCACTCTTACACTGCTGACATACAAACCAGTCCTCACTGGTACTTTGTTTAGAAATATTCAGTTTTGAACTGAACAATACTCTGTACTTACATGTGAGGAATGAAACGGCTTTCATCAAACATAGCACCACTCCCCAGCAGTTTATTACGGGCCTTTCTCTAGCCAGTCATTTGATCAATGACCTCTTAGTGTACAATTGGTATTCACTCTTAAATTACTGACATGGTTTACATTCCCAACATTCAGTGCACTCGCTTCTGCACAGCTCAGCTCCACCCAGTGCTCTACTATGTCTTCCCACAATTGCTCCCAGTGCATTTATATCACTTACATGTCCACATATACAGTTGGTCTTTAAAAGCAAACATTTACATTCTGCCATACGTAACAGTAAAACATACTAAAATATCCCAAAACTGATGTCGCAGATTTTGGGCTATATGACCTTGTGCTACTGTCTTAAGACACGTGAAAGAGGATCTTCGTATGATAATAAAAATAATAAACTGTATAAAATCCTGTGATTCACATATAAAATGATGCAGTTGTGTGGCGCAGCCAGAGATGCAGTGACGTCACAGTGTCTGCATATACACGATATTCGTATCTCCATGGAAAAAAGGCATCTAAACAACCTGTGAATTAAATGAGAATAAAGTATCAGGACAGAGCATGATATGGAATATGCTACTTACTATACACCCTACAATGGAAATTTTACTTTGTTACACAAAGGCAGCATATTAGGTTACATGTGATGTGTAGAACACCACAGGCTGATCTTTAGTATAAACCATTCTCACCGCTATTCTCCTACACTGTTCCGTAGTGCAGCCTCTTCACGCAGTGCTGACATGGCGAGCCGCAAGTGTTCCTTTAGCTGGTCAATCTCACGCTCTGAGCGGGATTTGATATTATTGAGTTCCACATAAATGTCTTTGTACTTCTCTGATGCATACCTCTTGTCCTAGAAAAAGATGGAATGAAAAGCATAACTTGTTCAGAATAAAAAAAGTTTATATGTTTTAATAACTTATTTAACCACTTCAATACCAAGCACTTACACCCCCTTCCTGCCCAAGCCAATTTTCAGCTTTCAGCGCTGTCACTGTTTAAATGACAATTACGCAGTCATGCAATGCTGTACTTAAACAGAATTTTTATAATTTTGTTCCCACAAATAGAGCTTTCTTTTGGTGTATTTGATCACCTCTGCGATTTTTTTTTGTTTAATAAAAAAAAAAAAAAAAAAGTTTGTTATAAAGTTTTGTAAAAAGGTGGTACTGAAAAGGTGGCACAGACGATGGGCACTGCTAGGCACTCATGGTGGCACAGATTGGAAGCTGCCTAGGCATTGATTGGCATATACCTGGTGGTCTAGGGTGGCATACCTGATGGTCCACTGGGATGGTTATCCCTGGTGGTCCTGGGCTGATAAACAATCAGTACAACCCCCCCCCCCCCCCCCCCCCAGTCAGGAGAGCTATCGGCTCTCCTCTACTAGCATCTGTCAGACACAAGTGAGGAAAAGCCGATCAACGACTCTTCCTGTTTACATCGTGATTAGCCGCCCTCCGTTGCTTCTACCCACTCACCGCTACGATCAAAGCCATTTTTATTTTATTTTCAGGCTTCCCAGCCTAGGAGGTGAGATGTGGGGTCTTATTGACCCCATATCTCACTGTAAAGAGGACCTGTCATGCCATATTCCTATTACAAGGAATGTTTACATTCCTTGTAATAGGAATAAAAGTGATCAAAAAATGTATTTTTGGGGGAAAAACGTCAAACTAAAATAAAATAAAAACAATATATATATATATATATTTTTAAAAGTGCCCCTGTTCCCGTGTGCTTGCATGCAGAAGCAAACGCATACGCAAGTCCCGCCCACATGCAAACACAACTACAACAGAAAAGTGAACTACATTTTAAAGAATAGATTACCTTCTGCATGTTCTGGAGATCCTCGCGTAAACAGGAGACCTCTTTTCGCAAATACTGTAGCTCATTTTCTTTAACTCGCAGTAAAACCTGAGCAGAATATATTACCGCCAAGTAAAACAATTGCAATAATAATAATAATTAAATAATAATAATAAAAGTAATTATAATTCATTTATTTTTTTAGGTGTCCTTTAATTTAACATTTGAAATCCTGTTGTGCTGCATTTAGATTTGAACATATAAGAGGCATTTTCTCAAACACTATACTGTACCTACAGTATATTCTCATAGTTGTTCTTTGTACAGCTGCCAATCCTAATCTCCTGATTTCAGTAACCTGAAAACATCCTTTCCTTACAAGTATGACCGTATGAAAAAAGGCACTAGCAAAAAAATAATGAAGCACCCTCATGGTACAGTCATAGCGCCAAAAATTTTTTTTTTTCTTTACGTTTTGTGCAAGCATTTCAGGAGTCCAAACACCAAAAAAATTATTAGATATAGCAAGGGGATGAAGTTTTATAAAAGCATGTTTTCTGTGAAGCTAGTTAGAAGAAAGCCTGATTGCATAGATCTCCCAAGATGCACAGTGTCTGGAATATACAGCGGGGAAAATTATTATTTAATCCCCTGTAGATTTTTTAAATTTGCCCACTTGCATAGAAATTAAGTGTCTATCATTTTTATCAGAGATGTATTTCAAATGATAGACAGAATATCAACCAAAAATCCAGAAAAAACGCAGATACAAATGTTATAAATGAAGTTGCAACTCAGTGAGTAAAATAAGTATTGGATTCCAAAAGCAAAACATGACTTGGTACTTGGTAGTGAAACCCTTTTTGAAAAGCGCAGACATTTCTTGTAGTTGGTTACCAGCTTTGCACACATCTCAGGAGGGATTTTGGTCCACTCTTTACAGATCTTCTCTAAAACCTTAAGGTTTCTTGGCAACTCAAAGTTTCCGCTCCCTCCATACATTTTCTATAGGATCAAAGTGGATGTAAACCCTCACATATACCCAGTGAAGTGAACAGCCTCAGATGATACACAGGTGAAAAAAATCTCCCTACATAAGTTTTACATGTATATCTGTTGTCTTCAACTTGCTATATTTTTTAGAAAGTGCACATCATGTTAGAAATGTTCTCCGGCTCAGCACTGGGAGTAGTGTAGTCTTGGCGTACACTGTGCGACAGCCGATTGGAGGAAAGACCAACACCCCCCCCCCCCCCCCCCCCCCCACAGAGGCAGAGCAAAAATCAGGCTAGTTTTATCTCAGTTGTTGAAGAAAGTGTCAGAAGTTATCATGCTGATAACAAGAGAATGGAGCAGCAGAAAGACACGGGACTTTAGAGAGCTAAGAATACATTGCAGATATATGTACCTGGGTCAAATTTTAGGAATAAGGTTTACATCCACTTTAAGGTCTGGAGACTAACTAGGCCACTGCATGACCTTAATGTGCTTCTTCTTGAATAACTCCTTTGTTGTCTTGGTGGTACGTTTTGGGTCATTATGTTGGAAGACCTATTGTAGGTGTTCTGGCTGAGGGAAGAAGGTTCTCATACGATTTTATAATACATGGTCTCGTCCATTGGCCCATCAATGTGGTAAAGTCGACTGTATCTGTATCAGAAAAACAGCCCCACAGTATGATGTTTCCACCTCTGTGCTTGACTGTAGGGATGCTGTTTCTAGGGTAATAGTCACCATCTGCCTCCAAACATGGCAAGTTGAGTTAATGCCAAAGAGCTCAATTTTGGTCTCACCTGACTACAGCACGGTCTCCCAATCCTTTTCTGAATCAGTTAGATGTTCATTGGCAAACTTCAGACAGGCCTGTACATTCTTCTTCTTGAAAAGGGGAACCTTGTGGGCGCTGTATGATTTCAATCCATGTCAGCGTATTGTGTTACCAATAGTTTGTTTGGTGACTGTGGTCCCAACTGCCTCGAGATCATTCACAAGCTCCTCCCATCTAGTTCTGGGCTGATCTCTCACTTTTCTCATGACCATCCTTACCCTAGGAGGCGAAATATTGCATGGCGCTCCAGACCGAAGTTGATTGATGGTTATTTTGAATTTTTTCAACAGTCTCCTTCTCACCATGCTTCATGCTGATGGCTTTGTAGCTCATTTCAGCCTTGTGCAGGTCTACAATCTTGTCCCTGATGTCCCTTGACAGCTCTTTGGTCTTGTCCATGATGGTGAGCACCTTCTTAAATTGACAGGACTAATCGGTGTACCACATGAGCACATACTGTAGCCAGTGTGTAGGAGCCAGAATTCTTGTTGGTTGATAGGGGATCAAATACGTATTTTACTCACTGAACTGCAACTCGGTTTAAAACCTTTGTGTCGTGTGTTTTTTCAGGATTTTTGGTTGATATTCTGTCTCTATATCATTTAAAAAACACCTATGAAAAAAAATAATAGACCCTTTGTTTCTTTGTAAATGGGCAAACTTACAAAATCTGCAGAGTATCAAGCAATTATTTTTCCCACTGTATATTGCCTGCTTGTGATCAGAAAAGGCTGTTTAAAGGCCAATCCTTTTTAGGATTTTCTGCACAATCTATTTTCTTTTGTACGGGTTTAATACATTTTGGGTCCATGAACACATAATAATGTGTTGTGTAGCCATTCATGCTGAAGGACACACAGACCACAGCATAGCGCTTTCTATGGGGGGCGTTTGGCAGAAGGGAGGAGCATTGTCGGAGGACCCCAGAAGAGGATTAGGGGCTACTCTGTGCAAAACCATTGCACAGAGCAGGCAAGTATAACATGGTTATAATTAAAAAAATATATGTTTACAATCACTTTAACTGGGTTTGGAGGAGAAAATTAATATTGCAGTTAATGTGATATTTTTTGAGTTTTATATTAGGGATGCACCAATACAATTTTTTTTTTTAACACAGAGTACGAGTACCGAAACTTTTTTGCAGGTACTCGCCGATACCAATTACTGATACCTATTGCTTAGGAAGAGGGGTGGTTTGGTAGGTGGCGGAGGTTGTTGTTCGGGAGTGGGTGACGACAGGGTGGGAGGGGTGAGTGAGGCAAAGGTAGTTGAGGGTGGGGTAAAATAGGGATTGTGGGGATTGAAAAGCCTGTGATCGCTGGGGGGATGGGGGGGGCACAGAGGATGGGTAAAGGAGGGTTATTGGGAGACATGGGGGCAGAGGTGACAGCTGGTAGATGGGTGGTGGAGGAGACAGCCAGAGACTGCAGGCATGGTGGTGGAGGAAACAGCCAGAGACTGCAGGCATGGTGGTGGAGGAAACAGCCAGAGACTGCAGGCATGGTGGTGGAGGAAACAGCCAGAGACTGCAGGCATGGTGGTGGAGGAGACAGCCAGAGACTGCAGGCATGGTGGTGGAGGAGACAGCCAGAGACTGCAGGCATGGTGGTGGAGGAGACAGCCAGAGACTGCAGGCATGGTGGTGGAGGAGACAGCCAGAGACTGCAGGCATGGTGGTGGAGGAGACAGCCAGAGACTGCAGGCATGGTGGTGGAGGAGACAGCCAGAGACTGCAGGCATGGTGGTGGAGGAGACAGCCAGAGACTGCAGGCATGGTGGTGGAGGAGACAGCCAGAGACTGCAGGCATGGTGGTGGAGGAGACAGCCAGAGACTGCAGGCATGGTGGTGGAGGAGACAGCCAGAGACTGCAGGCATGGTGGTGGAGGAGACAGCCAGAGACTGCAGGCATGGTGGTGGAGGAGACAGCCAGAGACTGCAGGCATGGTGGTGGAGGAGACAGCCAGAGACTGCAGGCATGGTGGTGGAGGAGACAGCCAGAGACTGCAGGCATGGTGGTGGAGGAGACAGCCAGAGACTGCAGGCATGGTGGTGGAGGAGACAGCCAGAGACTGCAGGCATGGTGGTGGAGGAGACAGCCAGAGACTGCAGGCATGGTGGTGGAGGAGACAGCCAGAGACTGCAGGCAGGGTGGTGGAGGAGACAGCCAGAGACTGCAGGCATGGTACAGGGAGAGAGCCCCGCTGCTTAGTACAACAGGATACCGCCCATACAGTGTCTACACACAGAGCCCCACATTCTCTGCCTCAGCATCCAGTCAGGGAGAGCCCGAATCCAGTGCTGTTGGCCGGGAATCAGAGCTGAAGGGGGGAGGTGTGCAGCAAGGAGACAAGGCTTGCGGGCTGTTAGAAGTAGCGATGCCACTGGAAGGAGGTAGGGATTGCACTGCCTGAAGGGGAGGAGGAGGCGGTCTGCTCCCAAGCGACGTCACTTCCAGTATCGGAGCATTTTCACAAGTACCAATACTCGCGAAAATGGCTAGTAATGGCGTCAATACCAATATCGGTGCATCTCAATTTTATATAGTCATTTGAGGCTAAAGTATTTTAAACTATCATCTACTGGAGAATTTTTGATTTTCACATGCACTGTTAAAAAAATGTTGGTTGATGTATTGGATTGGTTACATTAAATACCTCAAGCTCAGTACTGTTTTTCTCGCCCACTTGTAGCCGTCCATCGTTTGGGCCATTACCAGACATGAATGTTCGCAATTTTGCAATCTCTTCTGAAAAACGATTGTTCAATTCCTGGAAAAAAAAAAAAAAGCAAGCCTCATACAGTTAGGACTTGTTGAAAAACAAACAAAACTCTCACTCTAGTAAGCAGTGAATACAGACACCGAAGTGACAAACTGTAGGTATAAAGAACCTGCAAAATTACTCCATTGTATGCTTAGCCTTGTTTTTACCTTGTGTGAATGTGGTTGGCGCAAGTGGAATAAAAATGAAAAAATTAATGGGTGTGCTGCAATTAAGAGAAGACGGGTCTGTTTACCTAAAAGGTGTCCAGTCCCAATAGTGTATAAGAAATATAGTGAAATTGTGCTCCCCTGTGTTGCTTATACTCTGCTATTCACCTCCTATCATTATATAGTGAAGTGTTTCCCTTGATGAGAATACACTTCCTTACTTTTACAATATATTAATAATATATACGTGAAAAAAACCTTTAAGTGATACTCTTATATGTGTCATCAAATATTATACCTCTAAATAAACAACAAATTAATTCAATAATTCAATATTCAGAGAAATCATGCACCTATTTAAAAACCATAAACGTGTCATGTAAGAGTTCATATATAGTGAATAGTCCAATAGGGTGCCTAGGATGTGTTCCTCTGCAATAGGTTGTCTGGTTGTCACCACTTAGTGGTATCCCACTAAGGCAATACTTACCTGTTTTTATACAATAAATATGATTTATAAACATAATACACTATGTGGAGCACCTTTCTTTTCCTGTGAGCAACCATAGGAGAAGGCGACATTACCTCCACATCCAATACACCTGGTAGCAGGCGGAACATCACTATAGGATTGGTTATCCTGATCAATGAACCACAGGCCCGGTTACCAAGACATCTGGTGAGTGTCCATTTTTTAAACGGTGATGGGATACCACTAAGTGGTGACAACCAGACAACAGTTTGAACCTATTGCAGAGGAACACACCTAGGCACCCTATTGGACTATTCACTATATATGAACTCTTACATGACACGTTTATGGTTTTTATATAGGTGCATGATTTCTCTGAATATTGAATTAATTTGTTGTTTTTACCTTCATTGGATAGAACATGACGTGTAATGCCGCGTACAGACGATTGGAAATTCCAAACAAGAAAACCATGACTGTCAAGAACGTGGTGACTTACAACACTACAACCTTCCCGAGAAAAATGAAGTTCAATGATTCCGAGCATGCATGTTTTTTTGCGCGTGTCTGAATTGCATACAGACGATCGGAAATTCTAAGAAGAACTTTCCCCGTCGGAAAATTTGAGTACCAATTTGACAGAAAAAGTACGACACACGGTCGGAAAATCCGACCAAAAGCTCACATCAAACTTTTCTTCCCGGAAATTGTGTATGTGGCATTATAGCACCCATGTTCTGTAAAATGTAAATACAACTAATTTGAGAATTGGTTGCAAGTAAATATCTCCACCAATCAGTCTGGGATCTGCAGCTATGCATAACATCTCTCTGACTTTCATAGGGTATTATTAATATTCATTGTAGGATGTGTTTATGCTGTAGCACAGTCGCTGCAATATGTTATTTTTGGGACAATTCTGCAAATCAGCTTTGACATAACCTCTGCAGGGAAACAACTTAAAATATTTGTGCAAATTGTAATGACAGTGACTATTCATTTTCTGAAATTAAAAGGAAGAAGAAGCATTAACCACTTACGGACCATACGGCATCTCTTTGAAGAGGAATATCGTTATGACAGCAGCTAGCTGCCATAACCCCAGTATCCTTTTCTTCAGTGGGCGGTCCGCTTTCGGATAAAAATGGTCTCTGCGGCAGATTCACTGCAAGATCACTTTTATCGGAGACGGGAGAGGGCCCCCTCTCTCTGGTGCTCTCCGCTGCTTACCGGCAGCGGTGGAGGCAGTCCCGTTAGGTATGGAGATGAGTGAGGGGAAGATGGCCCCCACCTGCCTCCATACATTGCAGGGCAGAAGCAATGTCAAAAACATCAATCAACAGCAATTTTTTTTATTTTCCAAATGACATTTCATTTTTTTTTTAATATTGCATTTTTGTGCAAATACGAGATCTGAGGTCTTTTTGACTCCAGATCTCATATTTAATAGGTCCTGTCATACTTTTTTCTATTACAAGGGACGTATAGGAATAAAAGTGACACAATTTTTTTTTTTTTTAAAGATTTTTGTTGTACTTTTAAAATTCTCTGCTATCACAGATTACTTGTGACATGACATTTCTTCCCTAAGTTACCCGTCTGCCTGAGAAACACTTATCTTAATCTTCCAGTGATTTCATCTGTCTTTCAACCACCAGCAGTTCTATAAATATGTAAACCCTTTTCAGGCATGTCAAAGCAACAGAATTTGTAATGAATAACCAGATAGGTGGAGAAAGCGCATTAGTGAGATGGTGTAGTGGAAAATCAGACTTAAAAAAACAAAGTGCAATTGAGGACAACACACATTCTGTTTAACAAATGTGTTAGCAGCCAATCTGTGTTATCAGGTGTTAAATGTAAATACTGTACAATACAAGATGCATGTAGTCATTTTCATTACCAACATCACCGAAAAATGAATAGTATCGCTTTGTTCCACTTGCCTGATTCTGCCTCAGCAATTCCTGTGCTTCCTGCTGACACCTCTGTAGTTCTCTCTCCCGCTCTGCAGCGGCGGCTTGATTCAGTGCGCCAATCTCCAGACACTTCTGTGAGTAACGTTCAGACAGGGTCTGCAGTTCCCGTCTTAGAGCTTCCATATCAGATCTAGTAACAGAAGGTGCAACACAAAAAAAACATTTAAAGGGGAGTTCCACCCACAATTTCACTTTTTAAATATAAATACCCCTGTAATACACAAGCTTAATGTATTCTAGTAAAGTTAGTCTGTAAACTAAGGTCCGTTTTGTTAGCATTTAGTTTATAATCTAGAAATAGACCGTGGCCATCTTAAGTGTGGGCATCATGAAGCCAGACTGTATGACTTCCTGGATTTCAGCTTTGCATATCTCGCACATGCTCAGTGCTGCACAAGCAAGGTAATAGGTTTCAGTTTCAGTCAGGTTTGCAAGGACTACTGGGAAACATGATGCCTATCCCAGAAACCCTTGCAAATAGCCTTGTGACTTAATAGCCTAGGCTAATAAGGAGGAGGAAGTAATGAAGGACTACAAAATAAAGGTATTCACAAGCAACAAAATAAAAACTGTCCATTCTGAACACTATGAGATTAGGGCTTGCAGCACAGACAAACATAAAAAAATGGGTGGAACTCCACTTTAACTGCAAAATAAAGCAGAATAATAAACAAATGATCTGTCCTTAACCACTTCAATACCAGACACTTTCTCCCCTTCCTGCCCAGGACTAAGTGCTGTCGCACTTTGAATGACAATTGCGCGATCATGCAACACTGTACCCAAACAAAATTTGTGTAATTTCTTCCCACAAATAGAGCTTTCTTTTTCTGGTATTTGACCACCACAGGGGTTTATTTTTTGCTAAACAAACTAAAAAAAGACTGACATTTAAAAAAAACAAAAAACAAAAAAAACTGATGGGTACTGATGGGCATGAATAGATGGCATTGGATAAGCAGCACTGATTAGGAGCTACTGAGCGGCATCTGAAGGGCACTGACATGTGTTATTTATGGGGCACATTTATGGGTACCGATTGGCACTTACAGGCGTTATTTATAGGGCACATGCTGGCAGCTGATGGGCACCACTGATGGGGGCTGCACTGATAATTAAAGTGCAGACATCAGCAGACACCCCCTTCTGGCAGGCAGAGCTGCCAATCGGCTCTCCCGGTCAGTGATAACAGCCTTTTACCGTCACTTCCTTACCATCAACTGCGATTGGTCACAGCTGATCACATGCTAAGAAGCCTTCGTCAGAGGCTTCATACCACTATCAGAGGTGCGGCGTGCCGGCTTGTTATCCTGATCACGTCGTATGACGTCCAGTCAGGATAACAGAACCACTTTGCAGATGTCATATTGTTATATGGCGGGCGGCAAGTGGCTAAAGCTCAACTGTAGTCACAGAAAAAGGATTTCGTTACTGTATATAAATACTCTATACCATACATCACTGCCACTTTTCTGTTATGGCATTTTCTCAGTGTGGCTAAAAATGACTGCACAGCCCAACAGGCACCAGCGATTGACTGCTCTGACCAGAACACACTAATGTAACAAGCTTGTTTAGACACGCACACACCCAACTGTTTAGCACAATGCACCGTAAGGAATAAAAAACGCATTCATTGTGAAACTGCGTTCTGATGTGAACAAGTCCTTACTTTGCTGCAAGTCTCCATTTCTTTTAAAAGAGAAGCATAAAAGATATATTGCTGCTAGTGCCTACAGATCTTTCCTGCCCTCTGAGAAGCACACCCTTTGGCCTCATGATCACTGGATGTTTTCACAGATGCCGTTTTTGACTTCAGACATTTCTTTCTGCAGCCAAAAAAACTCCCCAGCATTTTATCGGATGTGTCCCATGCACACACAGTCTGTTATCAGCAGTTTTTGGCAGAACTAGAGGAGTTTTTCAGCTGTAAAATTTCTCCTAGGCTTTATGTACACGGGACATTTTTACAACCTCTCCTGAATGATTTAACTTAACAGATAGTAAATCAGCATTAAAAAAAAAAAATATATATGTTTTGCCACATTTACAAGCAGTGTTTAGCAGCGTTTTTTCCCATATAGACAAAAATTAAAAAACAACTGTAAACAAAAACGCAGCTAAATGCGGGTTACTGCATTTACAAGCTGTTACAGGCATTTGCCGTTTCAAATGCCTCTGAAAATCCATCCTGAATGCATTTTTTTTGCGTTCCAATAAAAGCTTCTAAACGCAGCTGACTAGAAACAACTGTAAAATGACCCTGTGTACATGTATCGATAAGATAACAGAGAAGAGTTCAGGGGCAGCTGAAAAAAAAAATGCCCAACTGCTCCTAAACTCCTAGACGAAAATAGCTTAAAAACTTGGCTATTCTGCGTTTATCAGCATTTTTTTAAACATAAGGTTGTGTGGGAGTATAAACTAATGCTACAGCTTTCTACAGTTAACGCTACTGGCTGTTTTTACAACGTCCAGTGTGCATGAGGCCTTTCTGTTAAAAAAAAAATATATATTTTTTTTTTTACTAGTGGGAGGGGTTAGAGGCTTTCCTGGAGTGTCATGCCGACAATCCTCTTGGTGACTGTTGCTGGCTCCCTGAAGTTCACACGGCAGAGCTCTCTCTCCACCCCCCCCTCCTCCCCTCCATTCTAAACACACTGTCAAGCCTTCAATAATAAGCCTCATGCACACTGGAGGTTTCTACAGCGGCTGTTTTTGGCTTCAGGCAGTTTTTTCTGCATCCAATCAACTCCCCAGCAGGTTAACCTATGTGCTCATGCACGCATAGGCTGTTATCAGTGGTTTTAGGCAGAAGCATTTTCTGACTGAAAAAAAAAAAAAAAAAAACACAGAACTAATGGGTTTTGAGAGGAGTTTTTCAGCTGACCATAAATTATACAATCTTCTTATTCAATTTCCTTTAGATTTACCCTAAACTATGTAGTGCAAGGACCTGCCTCATTGCATACAAATTGAAAGTGTTTAGGTTTGACCTCATGTTATATGGTTTTGGTAAATCCAAAGGAAAATTGTACCAGAAAACTGTATAATGTATGGCCAGCTTAACTCTAAAAAATAAAATAAAATCAGAATAAGTCCCCTTTCACACTTATACGACTTGTAGCACGATTTTGGACAGCAAAATCGTATGACAAGTCATTCTTTATGATTTTCATCGACTACCATTCATGCTGGCACGACTAAGTCGTTCCGACTTTAAAGTAGTTCCTGCATTACTTTTTTTCTAAAGTTGGATCAAAGTCGGATTTCGTATTAACAGATCCGACTTTGGCATGCGACTTGTGCATGAAGGGGAACTCTACGCCATTTTTTTGAAAAAAAATAAAATAAATAAAAGTCATGGGCATTCCGGGCCCTTCGGTCTAGTAAGGATTTTAGGGGAAACCCCACGTCGAAAAAAAACAGCGTAGTGACCCCCCCAAATTCCATACCAGACCATTATCCAAGCACCAGCCCAGCCGGTCAGGAAAGGGGGTGGGGACAAGCGAGCGCCCCCCCCTCCTGAGCCGTACCAGGCCGCATGATTTCAGCATGCTCGGCGTGATGACAACATAATTACCCCACCCCCTTATGTCGTCACCACCAAGAGCATGCTGGGGCTGACGTCATAAGAGCCTATATAAATCAATGCGCACCGCATAGCCGGCATTACAGCAGGAGGGAGCGTTGACTCAACATCAGAAGAAAAAAAAAGAAGAGGGAAGACGGCGACGAGGAAAACAGAGAGATTCCGGTTTTGACAGGGGAGGAGAAACAGATCTTCTGTTCCTAGTGATCAGTAACAGCGATCTCTCTCTACTCCCAGTCAGTCCACTCCCCCCACAGCTAGAAATGCCTCCATAGGGAATATTTAAACCCTTGATCGCCCCTAGTGTAAACCCCTTCCCTGCCAGTGTCATTTATACAGTAATCAGGGGCCATTTTTACCACAGATCGCGGCTTACATGTCACTGGTCCCAAAAAGGTGTGTCTGATCTGTCCACCACAATCCTGCTAAAAATTGCTGATCACTGCCATTACTAGTAAAAAAAAAAATGCTATAAATATATCCCTTATTTTGTAGATGCTATAACTTTTTCACAGACCAAATCAATATACGCTTATTGTGATATTTTTTTACCAAAAATATGTAGAAGAATACATATTGGCCTAGACTGATGAATATTTTTTTTTTTTGGGGGGGGGGGGGGATATTATTATAGCAAAAAAAAAAAAATAAAAAAAAAAAAAAATCGATCTTTTTTTGTTTATAGCAAAAAAAAAAAAAAAAAAAAAAAAAATCGCAGAGGTGATCAAATGCCACAAAGAAAGCTCTATTTGTGTGTGTTTGTGTACAACAGTGGTGCCCAGCGACCTCCTGCTCTGGTATGGAATAGAATACTGTTTTTAAAGACCAATTTCTAAAAATCACAGTGTATATGTGGGCATATCTGTTCTGTAGTGGTTACTGGGCTGGTTTCAAACTGATCCTCACGTACAGAGCAGTTTACCTGAGGGTTACCTGCACTGAGCCATAGACTTCTGTTATTACCTGCGAGTTTGTTGAGCTTTCTGAAAGTGCACCAAACCTGCAGAATATAATAGAAGTCTATTGGAAAGTGCAGGAAAGCCAAAAGGTACACTGCGTTGCACCCGCGGTGCGGGTAAACTGCAGAGCATTAGTGTGAAAGCAGCCTGGTCCCCTTTCACACAGTCAGTCCCGACCAATTGGACCCTCCATTCACCTCCTAAGTAGTGGCAGACATAACCGAATTGTGCCCAACCTCCAATCCGATCCGGATAATAGTGGGCCGTGTTGCTCTGCATATGCAAAGCAGACACAGACATGCCATCACCGCTCCGCTTAGTGTGGCCCGCAGTTGGTTACCAAGTCGCTTAAGTGGCCCTCACTCTTCAAATGGTTGGGCACCCCTGCGTGCCATATGGTAAAACATGGCCTGATCATTAA
>JAJQKJ010000794.1:0-70980 GCA_029574335.1 Rana kukunoris | reverse complement strand
GTTGGGCTGAATTAAGAAAGACTATTTGTTACAGAGGTCCACTGACTTGCTTATTGCCATTGGGTTTTGTTGCTTACCTGGATGAGAAGGTAAAAAAATCCTAGGGGAACAATGGCCACTAAGAACAGCGGGGTGGCACACACAATGACCAGTATAGTGCCCAGCACATCCAGCATACAGTTTAACCATGTTCGTAAATAGTAATGAAATCGCTCGTCTATCACATATATGTCCTAAAAATAAAAAGGAGGATAGTTACAGGAAATAATGGAGAAAAAATAAATGAAAAATAAAAAAACTGATTTAAAAACCATTTTTTTCCCACTGATTTCTTAGGCCGCGTACATACGGCAGAGAACCTCGACGGGCAGAACACATCGTTCCGCCCGTCGAGGTTCCCTGCCGGCCGTCGAAATCGGCGACCCGCCCGTCGGGAATGGCAACCAGCCATTCTTCCGGGCGGGCCGTCGAGCAAATAGAGAGCGTGCTCTCTATTTCTGCTCGACGGGCTTCCCAACGGGAAGCTCGCCGAGAGCGTACACACGGCGTACACACGGCCGAGGTCCTCGCTGGAATGCAGCTTCCAGCGAGGTTCTCGCTGGTTTCCAGCGAGAACCTCGGTCGTGTGTACGCCGCCTTAGGTTTTTTATGCTCACAAAGCCAACATACAAGGACAACAGTTGTCTAAACTTTGAGTTGACCAGGGATATCCGAAAACAAGTGTAGGTGCTTTAGACTCTAAAGCACCTACACTTGTTTTCGGATATCCCCTGGTCAACTCAGCACTGGCATCTCCACAAAGCAACTTATGGGAGTCAAGGCAGCCCATAAAGATGTACAGAGTTTGGCCAGTGGGCCTAGACTCCTCATATGGCAGCACCTCTTGTTTATATATATATATATATATATATATATTATATATATATAATATATATATATATATATATATATATAATATATATATATATTTATATGCTTTATAGATATCAAATGACCTTGTTGGCTTTTTCTGATAGAGATCTCCAGTTCTATCTAACATCTATGACGGGATGGTTGGTTTATGTCTCGACTGTTAACACATTCCTGAGACAAGCAATGGCAAGAGGAATGCAGACGTTGACATGTGCCCCTCCCTCTGCATTCCTCTTGCCATTGCTTGTCTCAAGAAAGTGCTCACAGCCGAGACATGCTACAGTTATGAATCAACCATTTCCATAGCTGGTCTCAGATTGACAAGAAGGGAGGGGGTACAGGTTGGCACTTATACTTGGAGTTAGAAGTCACTTATAAACACGGGACAAAGTACTACAGGCACACCTCCTACAACTCAAGAGTGCTGGCTCGCAGTAGTGGTCTCTGACTCACTGACTGTTCCATATGGAATGCCCACAAAGAGAAGGGGAAGCCACTCACTGTTTCAAAGCCTTCTACACATGTTGGTCATGCTCTAATGTACACACTGTTCCACTTGTAGCAGACACTCCAATGTGTTTTACTCCATGCAGAGCTTTCTCATTGGGGCCCTAAGTGGAACAGTGTGTACATCAGAGCATAACATACATTTGAAACAGTGAGCAGCATTCCTTTTCTCTTTGTCAGTGTATATATATATATTTATTTAATGTTTTTTCATGATCTTCAAATCACATTAGAATAAATGCATTGGGTGGGGTATGCCCAGGACTTACCTTAGTGAAGCGGTTCAATACTTGACCCATGGGTGTCGTTTCAAAAAACTGGAGTGGTAGGTGTAAGATATTGTCTAACATCTGGTTGTGGAGTGAGCGAGAGGCGCAGATTGTTCCTCTTGTGATCACGTAGGCACCATAGCAGACAAAAACGCCTAAAGCGATCACATAGAATGGAAATGATTATGATACATTTACAATGCCACAAGAGACAAACATTTCTATTTTAATTACCTGACAGTTTGTCACACTAATGCCTCGTACACACGACCAGTTTTCTCATCGGGAAAACCGCCATGACAGCTTTTGGCTGGGAAAACTGTCCATGTGCATGCTCCATAGCAGTTTTCCCGACAGGAAAACCACCGGGAAACCCGGCGCGAAAAATGAGAACATCTTTTTTTTTCCCGCCGGATTCCCAGCAGTTTTTAAGCCAGCAGTTTTTCTATGGGGAAAGCGGGTTTCCCGACCAAAGCTCTCATGGCAGTTTTCCGACCAGGAAAACCGGCTGCGTGTAGGGGGAAAAAGCTACCGAGCAGGTTCTCGGTTTTCCCAGCTGACTTTTTACGCCGGAAAAAACGTGTGTACAAGGCATAAGGCCGGTTTTCACATATGTGCGAATTGAATGCAGTTTTCACCACATCTAGTTCGCATTACATGCAAGTGCGACCGGCTCTCATGTCTGGGGAGACCGAGGTGCGAATTCCAAAAGAGTCCTGTGCGTTTTTGGGTCTGGTTCAGTTGTGAATTCAGGCAAAAATTCAGACATGAATCGCACATAAATCGGTGAACAAAACGCACTGGACCCCGGGCTGGAAATAGCGGCCGCACATATGTAAGCCCAGCCTAACAGGCTTTTATACTCAGCAAGAAAGTTGAACATTTCCTTCACTAAATGGACCAATGCTAAACAGCAGGAGCATCTAAACTACTTTTTAACACTCATTATCTGACACTGGACCATCTACAGTATATTCTGCACACCTAATTTCTTCAATATTTCCAATTGCACCTATTGTAAAGATTGTTTTGCTGACCTGGCCAGCTAACACAATGGCTTACACTTAGTTTGTCTATAATGAACATTCCACTGTGCGTAAATGCATTACTATTACACTCAAATATTATTGTAGCCCTCCTAGTTAGTGTAGGTTGTTAGGTAAATTTAGTTCAGCTCCTCTGTAATCAGTAGAGCAGGGGTTAATTGTTTTGGCCTGCTCAATATTTCACAGGCGGCTAATCTAATTACTTCCAGCCGCATTCCAGAGAATTCTAGAATCAGAGAGAGGAAGAACAGAAAAGTAGCCTAAATATTTATGGAGATATAGCCAAAGTCCAGAGAGGTGTGCCCAGTAGGTGGCTGGAGATCTCATAAACAGTCTGAAGCCTGGAGCAGAGTGAGTGGATCTGGGGTCCAGATCTGTAAGACGAGTCCCCTGTCTAAGGGCCTCTGCTCCACAGGGAGACACTGCTTGGAGGTCATGGAGGTCCCAGTTGTAGTCTAAGCTTAGAGGCCTATTTTTCAAAGTCTGCGATTTTCTTATGCCTGGTGGAAGCTGGGGTGAAAAGTGTCCAACTGTCCTGTGGCATTGTACCACTGACACCACAAAGCTCCTAATTCACTCCCCTGGTCATCTCTTGCCTCAACTACTGCAACTCACTCCTCATTGGCTTACCTATAATAGGCTATCCCCTATTCAACCCATCATGGATGCTTCTGCCAGACTCATGGGCGTGCACACTGGGTGTGCTTGGTGTGTTTTGGGCACACCCTAATCAACCTGTGTGGTGCAGTTTCCCCTGCTTTCTGTTGCTCTGTCTCCAACCTGCGGTGCTGCCAGCTTCCCTTCTCTCCTCTCCTGCCAGCTGCTGCAGGGGATGTTTCAGGATGGATAATTGAATACAGTGAGTGATATTTACTGATCACTTGTGTGTATTTTTAACTGAAGCATAATAAACTACTTACTATGCTTCAGTTTGTGAATGGACAGGAAGCCGCTCAGCACAGAGAATTTCCCATTTGTTCACTGTCCATTGCAGCTGAGGCTGCAGATAAAGGGACTCAAGAATCTCTGTCCTTGAAATTTCACCAAGCCCCACTACAGGGCTCCTAAAAAATTTGTAAAAAAAAAACAAAAATAGTAAAATATAGAAAATATAAAAAAAAAACTGACACCACCTACTTGCCACCAATCTCTGCTCTGCTAACACTGTCCACTGCTCTGCACCAATGGCCAGACTCATCCACCTTACAAACTGCTCAGCATCTCCTACCCCTTTCTGACAATCCTCCATTGGCTGCCACTTACACAACAAATTAAATCCAAAATACTAACAACTTACAATGCCATCCACAAACTCTGCCTCCAGCTATGTCACTAGCCTGGTCTCAAAATAGCAGCCAAATAATTCTCTTCATTCCTCCCAAGACCTCCTGCTCTCTAGATGTCACCTCCCCCCATGCTCATCTCCAGGACTTCTCCCAAGCCTCTCCCACCCTTTTGGAATTCCCTACCCCAATCTGTCCGACTATCTCCAACTCTGTCCACTTTTAGGTAATCCCTGAAAAATGTGCTCTTCAGAGAAGCCTATCCTGCCTCCACCTAACAACTGTACTTTTTATTTTCTTTATCAGCTCATCACCCACAGTTATTACCTTTGCTCTTATGACCCTCGCTCTTAGATTGTAAGCTCCAACGACCAGGTCCCTCTGACGCCTCCTCTATTGAATTGTATTGTAATTGTCCGGTTTGCCCTAACGCTGTAAAGCGTCGCACAAATCCTGTATAATCATAATGTAGCGGCCTGCTACTTTTTAGCCGGCGCTGCTTTAAATTTAGAGGGTAGTCTAATGCCGCGTACACACGATCACTTTTTGTGATGAAAAAAACGATGTTTCAAGTGATGAAACAAAACAAAGTTTTTCAAACTTCATTTTCCAAAACGACGTTGCATACAAACCATTGTTTTTCCAAATGCTCTAGCAAAGCGTGGTGATGTACACCACGTTCTACGGCACTCTGTTCCATTGAAGCTCCGTCTCATAACTTGCCTCTGAGCATGCGCGGCTTTAAAAAACGTTGTTTTCAACATCGTTTTGCCCACACACCATCATTCACCATCACTTTTTATGACACAAAAAACAACGTTTTGAAAAAATACACAAAAAATTCAAGCATGTTCGAATTTTTTTTTTTTGGTCGTTTTTTTGAAGACATAAAACAACGTTTTGCCCACACACTGTGATTTTAAATGACGTTTTTGAAAACGTTGTGTTTTTTTTCCTTCACAAAAGTGATCGTGTGTACGCGGCATAAGAGTTAGTTGACTCAGACTGTATGATTTTTTTAAATTTTGGGTCTACATGTGCAGAGTGGTCCTGTGCTGTCCATCCTGGAGGGAGGAAGCCGCTCGTTGAAGAACTTATCTTGCAGAACACCGAGCACGAGGCTGGTATCTCAGGAGAGGCCTTGAACTTCATTGAAGGACGCACCATTACTGAAACGCTGAATGATGGTCGCCTGTCAGTTCTAAGTCTCCAAGAAGTTAAATCTGGAGAGATCCGGGTGCTGCATCCTGTGTTAAGAGGATTTTGGACCGAACATACCTTCATCTGTGGGAAGGTCTGTGGCAGAGACTTTACCCATTTCCGTGCGCCATCCTGGCTGCTAGGCTAGTGAGAGAGGCCTATCAGGGTGCGCAATACCCACTCTGGCTAGAGTGGCGACGAAAGCTGTGTTTCTGGAAGCAGGAGTGTTTCCGGACAGAAGTTGTGCACCTGAACCTACTACCTGTTACCCTTCCACCTCTTCAACTACTTATTTTATTCTTTACCAAGTTCAGCAAATATAATCAAAGAAAAAGAAGTCTAAAGTGTGGACATTGAACTTTTTCTCAACTCTCATCTTATACCCTAGACGGCGAGGAAATAGAGGTAACATGCCGCCCAAAATTAACCAGCAGCTCCTCTGGGGGTGTGCTACAATAATAATAATAATTGTGAGCCTGTGTGTCTCCTTCACGGAAAAATGCCTGGTGGATATCAGAAGGAGGCAGCTAATGATCCTGTGGGTACTGATCTATGTCCTGTACCCTCAAACTGTGTGCAGTTCTCAGTTCTACAAAAGTGAGTCCTAGGCATCATTTTCCAGCCAGCAGTGGACTCTGTGGGTGCTCTCTGCCAGAGCAGGGTGAAGAGAAGTGTCCTCGGCCAATTCACTTTCTTTTTGGGGTAGCCATGCATCCCCTCACCCCATCCAAGTTCACCCATTCAGTAATAAAAAGCATAATGCCTCATACACACGATCCAACTTTATGGCCATAATTGTCTGATGAACGTGTTGTGTCGGATAATCTGACCATGTGTATGCTCCATCAGACAATTGGCTGAATTAACGACAACAAAAAAGTTGGTGTTCATGCTCACCAACTGTTGGGCAATAAAACTGTTACGTCAGTTTATCCGATCGTGTGTACGAAAAAATCCGATGTACAAACACGCATGCTCAGAACCAATGTTAAACATCAGCCATTAACCACTTCCTTACTGGGCACATATACCCCCCCAGTGGTGCTCGCGCGCCCCCCGGTGGTGCGGAGGCCGCAAAAAGACGGCGACCCAAATTTAGATCCACCCTGCGGCCGTACAAAGTCGTACGGCCATCAGGAAGTGGTTAATAGCAGAAGTTGCCCAAACGGTGGCGGTAAAGAGCTGAAAAACCACATGGTTTGGTGAATGTTGGCTGAAAATGTGCGGTCTGTATGCAGAACAAGTTCACGGGCAGCGCCCTCCAGAACAAAATCCACGGAAGAGTTGGTTGGAAGTCCGATCGTGTGTATGAGACTTAATAGACACTCCCTAGATTGTCACTGAGGAAATGTTCTGCGCCTGGCTGTGTGAGCACCAAGTTTAGGGAAATGGGACAATCATAGCCAGTGGTTCCTTCGGGTCAATATATATTTTCTTTTAAATAACAAAACATTTTAAAAGTTTACAGCCAACAATAAATTGCACATATTAATAAAAAAGATAAGAACTCCTTCACCTTGTAAAAACCCCAGAAGTCCATAGATCCCCAGCCGATTGTTCCTCTGGTCGACCCATTCTGCTGTATCTTTTACTTGCTTGGCCTCTGTTGTCCATCTACTCAGCCACACGTTTTGTCCTATGGCCATAGCATTCTGTCCTATGTAAGCTACTATTGTGAAGGTCACCCAGAACAATCCAAAAGCGTGAAGGTATTTCATCACCACTGACATTTTCATCTAGAAAACCAAACATCTATTAACAATTGAACTAGATATAGAGGAGCTAAGAAAAGCAATATTTGTATTAATATAGCAGGATGACACTGCATCTTTGGCCCCATACACACGAGCAAATACATCTGATCAAATCGGTCGGACACGCGATCAAACCAAAATCCCTGCCGGCAGACAGCGCGCTGACGTGGCGGTGACGTTGACGCCGCCACGTCACCGCACCAGGAAGTAAAACACTTCCGCGCATGCGTCGAATCCATTCGACGCATGTGCGAGCAGATATGTCTGCTGGTTAGCGTACTAACCAGCAGACATATCGGTCCGACGGGTTCCCAGCCGACAGATTTCAAAGCATGCTTTAAAATCTGTCGGCTGGCAAAATCCGTCTGTTTGCCCGTACACACGATCGAATCTGTCTGCTGGGACGGTCTGTCAGATTTTTTTTTTTTTTGCTGTACATACCTTCGTACAGCTATTTCCCCCCACGGCTTCCGGGTAGTGAATCCCGCGGGACTGGGCGTTCCTATCCAGCAGGTGATTGACGTGATGACAAAAACTAGCTCCCCCTGTTGCATAAGGAGCGTCACAAGTTGCCGAAAGAAGCCGAACGGCACCTGCGAACCAACGTTCGGCTTCTTTCGGCAAAAAAAATCGGCATAGTGTCAATGTAGAGAGTGAGCTCATTGTAATGTTAGAAAATAGTTTTAGGGTGAACCCCCACTTTAAGCCAGGAAGCCGCATCCTGGATGGGGTAAGTGTGAACCTGGCGGGGGGAGGGGCTTTGTTTGCTGCCTACCAAAAATGGAGAACCAGCCGCCACTAAGAGGGAAGTTTTGTACCAGAAGGGGGAAGAGCCTCATGGGGATCACAGACACTAGTTCCCCATCAGGTTGGCTGCCCTTGTGATTGGCAGCAGGCAGGGTGTATCCTTAACCAATAGACAGCCTGCTATTGACTACATAATATTCCTGCTGCCTGCTCTCAATTATAGAGAGGACCTGATGGGGAACTAGTGTCTCAGCTTCCACATCAGGCTCTGTTTACTGCAGCATCACTGGTTGCACTAGGAGGGTGTTGCAGGAAGCCAACAGCGCCCTCAAAGCGGCTCCTCACCCTACAAAACTTCATCCCTCTGCTCCACATGGCCCTCTACATGTACAGCAAGATATTTTTTTCTTTTCTTTTTCTTTTTTCACCATCAATGGGACACTAGTCCTCTCACTGACACCTATTATGGGCACTATTCCTCCCACCGACACCAACAGTGACACATTGTTTTTTCCCATTGCCCCCCCCCCCCCCCCCCTAAAGTTTGAACGACAGTAAACTGGCCCTTTGTTTAGAAAGTTTGGAGATCCCTGATCTAAGGTATTATATGAACTGCAGAAACGTGACCTGAAGTTTGAACACTTACACTTCCTGTGGCCACCTTCTCTTTATTCATTCTTGAAGCATTTGGCATCTCGAACACTGACCTGGGCAAGACATGGACACGTTTAGATAAGTCCTATCCAGTTTATGGAAAACCTGGTTAAACTACGAAGGATCTCTGTTATACAACACTCTATCTAAAATATATCTTTACCCAGTATTGCTTTCCTTACCTTCTATTATCCCTTCCATTTTCCTTTCACTTTGTGCCTTTTTAATTGTGACCCTTAAAGTGTTTTTTTACCACATCAATATCGGGCACTTTTACCCCCTTCCTGTCCAGACCAATTTTCAGCTTTCAGCAATGTCACACTTTGAATGACAACTGTGCCGTCATCCAACGCTGTACCCAAATCAAATTTTTATAATTTTGTTCACCCAAACAGAGCTTTCTTGGTGGCATTTAAAGTGGTTGTAAACCCTCTGATGATACTTTCACCTACAGGTAACCCTACATTAACCACTTCAGACCCACGCTATTGACAAAATACGTCAACAGCGTGGACCTGAGGCACCAACTAGACGTCTTTGGACGTGATTTGAAGTGCATTACCCGGCGCGCCGTGGGTAAACACTGTCCCGCCGCATTGCTGAGGATCCGATGCATTTGTCCGTCGAGTACATGCGATCAGCGGGAACACGAGCAGATGACAGCAGGGACGTGGAGCTCTGTGTGTAAACACAGAGCTCTAGGGTTGTCCCGATACCACTTTTTTAGGACCGAGTACAAATACCGATACTTTTTTTCAAGTAGTCGCCGATACCAAATACCGATACTTTTTTTAAATGTTCCCCACAAATGCAGCCATGTCCCCCACAAATGCAGCCATGTCCCCCACAAATGCAGCCATGTCCCCCACATATGCAGCCATGTCCCTCCAGTCATGTCCCCCACATATGCAGCCATGTCCCTCCAGTCATGTCCCCCACATATGCAGCCATGTCCCTCCAGCCATGTCCCCCACATATGCAGCCATGTCCCTCCAGCCATGTCCCCCACATATGCAGCCATGTCCCTCCAGCCATGTCCCCACATATGCAGCCATGTCCCTCCAGCCATGTCCCCCACATATGCAGCCATGTCCCTCCAGCCATGTCCCCCACATATGCAGCCATGTCCCTCCAGCCATGTCCCCCACATATGCAGCCATGTCCCTCCAGCCATGTCCCCCACATATGCAGCCATGTCCCCCACATATGTAGCCATGTCCCTCCAGCCATGTCCCCCACGTACCCCACATATGTAGCCATGTCCCTCCAGCCATGTCCCCCACATATGCAGCCATGTCCCCCCCAGCCATGTCCCCCACATATGCAGCCATGTCCCCCCCAGCCAAGTCCCCCACATATGCAGCCATGTCCCCCCAGCCATGTCCCTCCAGCCATTTCCCCCATACCTAGCAGCCGCCCGGGGAACATCACAGCTTTCATTTGAATAGCTGTAGTGTTCCCGCGCATATAAACACTCCCCCTTGCTCGGGATTGGACAGATCACGATCACCCATCCAATCTCGAGCAAGGGGGAGTGTCTATACGCGCGGGAACACTACAGCTATTCAAATGAAAGCTGTGATGTTCCTGCACGCTTTAACCATGCGGCGTGTGCGGCGGTTTTCATAGCGGTGTGTGCGGCGGCTTTCATTGCGGCGGCTTTCATTGCGGCGTGTGCGGCAGGGGGACAAGTATTCTATTTAGGTATCGGGGGTATTTGCGGGAGTACAAGTACTCCCGCAAATACTTGGTATCGGTCCCAAAACCGATACTGGTATCGGTATCGGGACAACCCTACAGAGCTCCATGTGCTGTCAGAGGAGAGGCGACCGATCTATGTCTCTTGTACACAGGGACACAGCATTGGTCACCTCCCCCAGTCACCCCCCTCCCTCCACACAGTTAGAACACACCCAGGATACACATTTAACCCCTTCCTCACCCCTTAGTGTTAACCCCTTCCCTGCCAGTCACATTTATACAGTAATTAGTGCATTTTTATAGCACTGATCGCTATATAAATGTGAATGGTCCCAAATTTGTGTCAAAAGTGTCCGATATGTCCGCCGCAATATCGCAGTCCCAGTAAAAATCGCAGATCGCCGCCATTACTAGTAAAAACAATAATAATAAAAAAAATCATAATTCTGTTCCCTTTTGTAGGCGCTATAACTTTTGCGCAAACCAGTCGCTTATTGCGATTTTTTTTTTTTTTTTTTACAAAAATACGTCGAAAAATACGTATCGGCCTTAACTGAGAAAAAAAAATATTTTTTTAAAAAAAAATTGGGAAATTTATTATAGCAACAAGTAAAAAATGTATATATATATTTTTTAAATTGTCGCTATATTTTTGTTTATAGCGCAAAAAATAAAAACCGCAGAGGTGATCAAATACCACCAAAATAAAGCTCTATTTGTGGAGAAAAAAGGACCTCAATTTTGTTTGGGAGCCACGTCGCACGACCGCACAATTGTCAGTTAAAGCGACGCAGTGCCGGAAGCTGAAATTTCGCCTGGGCACGAAGGGGGTTTATGTGCCCAGTAAGCAAGTGGTTAAGGCTTACCTGTAGGTGCTTGCAATATCTTATTAACCTACATGGTTAAGGAGATATTTGCAGAAAATTGGGCACCATTGTCTACGGCGCAGGCGCACTGAGCACGCCAGGTCTTGACTAAAAATATGCCGGAAAGTGCCGGTTCCGTGCGGGAGTGAAGTCATCGCCGCTCCGGCCAAACACAGCGCCGGAGCGGCGATACCCTGAAGTAACCTCCAGGAGCGATGGCTGCGGCAAGAGGGGAAGACAAGGACAGCTTCAGGGGCTTTGATCTAAGGTAAGTAATACATAATGAGCTAGTGTGCTATTCATACTAGCTCAGTATGCCTTTGTCTTGCAGGTTTCTATTTTATTTTTTTAATATTTGGGTTTACAACCGCTTTAATCACCACTGGGGGGTTTTGTTTTTTTGCTAAACAAATGAAAAAATACCAAAAATTTATATTTATATATATATATATATATATATATATATATATATATATATATATATATATATATATATATATATATATATATATAAAAAAAAGTTCTTTGTTTCTGTTATAAAATTTTGCAAATAAATAATCTTTCTTAATGAATGTAGGTCAAAATGTATTCTGCCACATTGGGGCTGGGTATTTACAGGGAAAGGAATAATTCTCCCCTGCAGTAGGGCTGTCCCAGCGCTGTAAAGTCTGGTACACACGATCGGATTTTCTGTAGACAAAGCGTAGGTCTTTTGTCCAAAGGGCGTTGGCCAGGAACTTGTCTTGCATACAAACAGTACACAATTGTTGGCCAACAAACACAAAACTACGTGGGTTTTGACCTCAAGCGTCACCCTTTGGGCAACTTCTGCTAATGTTGTATTAGCACTGCTTCTGAGCATGCGCATTTGTACTTTGGAGTTTTGTCTCAAGGACTTCTGTATACACATTTGCATGCTATTCAACATTTGTTGGCGGAAAATCCAACAACAATTGTCTAATGGAGCGTACAAACAGTCGGATTTTCCGACAACAGCCTGTCATCACACAATTCCTGTTGGAAAATCCGATCGTGTGTACGAGGCTAAAGAGTTGCAGTAGATGGTCATTTAGTTCTAAAGGCCCGTACACACAGTCAGGCCGTGTACACACGGCAGAGAACCTCGACGGGCAGAACACATCGTTCTGCCCGTCGAGGTTCCCTGCCAGCCGTCGAAATCGGCGACCCGCCTGTCGGGAATGGCAACCAGCCATTCTTCCAGGCGGGCCGTCGAGCAAATAGAGAGCGTGCTCTCTATTTCTGCTCGACGGGCTTCCCAACGGGAAGCTCGCCGAGAGCGTACACACGGCCGAGGTCCTCGCTGGAATGCAGCTTCCAGCGAGGTTCTCGCTGGTTTCCAGCGAGAACCTCGGTCGTGTGTACACGGCCTCAGACATCCAACAAAATTTCCCTTGGATTTTTGTCCTAATTGATTTGTCCGGTCACACCCATAGCATACACACAGTCCGACTTTTCTGCAAACTTTTCTAAAACGTTCCCATCATCACGTGTTTTTTTCTGCTCTTTACCGCCACCCTTTGGTTAACTTCTGCTATTGTTGGTTTGATTTTTGGTTCTGAGCGTGCGTATTTGCACTTTGTACAAAAGTTGGTTGGCTTGCTGTACACATGGTCACATAAGGCACCATCGGACTTTTGTTGATGAAAAGTTGGTCCGTTCGCAGACCCAACTTTTTGTCAGATGAAACCAGAAAAAGTTGGTCCGATGGAGCGTACACACGATCGGACAAATTTGAAAAGTTGCAGATTTTGAAGTTGGTTGGCCAAAAGTCCGACCGTGTGTATGGGGCTTAAGGGACAACAAAAAGCAGTTTTACTTACCGGTTTCTCCACTCCCCCAGAAGTCAGTGCTCCCCTCTACTCCCTTATATTCTAGCAGTGCATTGTTCCTCAGCATCCTCATTTCTACTGCGGGGCTATGGGCGCTGCATTGGACTTGATGACATCAGAGGACCTGTGACTGCCAGAACATGGAGAAGCAGAGGCTGTGGAGATCAGTCTTCAAGCCTGAAAGGAGCTTGCAGAAGAGGAGGTATGGCCCCTTTCACATGGGGTGGATCTGATCAGCGAACTCCGCTAGTTCTGCTAGGGTTCGCTCTGTTGATCCCCACTGACCAGGCGGATGACAGGTCTATCTCTGCTCACTGTTCAGGGATGGATCTGTCGGAGCCTCGCTGTTTTCTATGGGGAGATCGGATGAAAATGGACAGCATGTCTGTTTTTTTCCGATCCAATTCGCTAGACGGATGGTGAACATATCACCATCTGTCTGTTTTCAGTGGATCTTGTCGGATTGGATGGAAGGCGGGCGTCAGCGGACACATCTATGCTGACATCCACCTGCCCATACAAGTCAATGGGTGACCCACTCAGATCCACCTAAAAATCAGACAGGCGGATCTTTGCGGGCCGATCGTGTGAAAGGGGCCTAAAGCTCCTTTTTATGGCTTCCCAGACCTAAACAAACATTTAACCCTTGCAGCACAGGGGCAGGCCCAATGCAAGGGAGAATTTTCCTTTTCTTGGAGTTCATCTTATGTTTGTATAATTACCCCGTGATCCTGCCAAAAAGAGCCCATCCTTGAATTTCTGTCATAGGGGGACAGCAAAGGGTCCATTTACACCCAACCACCCATAGAACAGAGTGGGCTATGACCGCTCTACATAAACTGAGCTGACAAAGACCTGTCATCCACCCGCTCTGCTCTGCAGGGAATCAGCAGAAAGAACCCCTACTGAACATAAAGGGGTCCGCCCCATGTGATAGGGGCCTTACAGCAAAAACTGTATTTTCCCTATTGGGATGAAGGTTTTACATAAATAAAGCTGATCAGTTTGAGCACTCCTCCCAGTGTTAGAAGGTTTGTCTCATCCCTGTAACTGCAAAAGAGAGCACATGTAAATTTGGTTTCATTTTTTCTCCATACACTCCGCCCCTTCATTGAAGGGGCCAGTCTTGCCACTTTAGTGATTATGCCCCCGGAACGGCCCTGACTATTCAGACATCAACGATGTCATGCACCCTTTCTCTAGATTTCTTTGTCTCTTTTTCTTTTCTTATTTTTTCTTATGCTCCACGGCTTTTTCCTTTTGCTTATCTAAGGGCCGGATACCCCATTTCCCTCTTCCACCCTCTTTTCTCTCTATTTTTTCCTTCCATACCGTAGATTGATTCAAGGTAACATCTCACCAGCGGCGCTTAGACACTCACTCCCCATTGGGTATTTGGCGCCCCTAACTAAGCTCAAAAATCAATCAATCAATCATGTTCCGTTAAAAAAAAAAAAAAACAGACTTAATGACTGGATCACCAGAAAGAACTAGAATAAACCCTAAAAAAAGGAAAAGAATGTAGTCATCACATCAAAGAATTGGTAAGGTGCAATATAGTAAATGTTTTCTTCTGGGTTTTCTACTGCTTTAGCTGTTTGTATCAAAATTGTACTTTTACATACTATGGCCCAGATTCACAAAGCACTTACACCGATGTACAAATGTGCGCCGTCGTATCTATGCGACGACCCACAAACTAAGATACGTCGAAAAATAGACTTCAGCCGCCCAACGTAACTTTCCTACGCCAGTGTATAGTTGGCGCATATTTACGCTGGACGCATGTGTCGCTCCCATTCATTTTCGATGCAAATGAGGGAGATACGCCTATTTACGAACGTACTAGCACCAGGCGCAGAATATAAGCGGGTTAACGTAAGTCGTACGTCCGGCATAAAGTTATTCCCCATATTGGAGGCGCAACTCATGCAAAGGTATGGACCAGAGAACAGCCGTTGTATTTTACGTCGTTTACATTGTACGTCAATAGGGCTGGGCGTAGGTTACGTTCACATCGTAGGCAGTGTTTCGACGTATCTTAGGCATTTGTTTCGACGTGATTGTGAGCATGCGCACTGGGATGCGTCCAAGGTACGACACATGCGCCGTTCATTTAAGTACTTGTCTGAAGCTCGGCCCAATCATTTGCATGGGGTCACGCTTCATTTAAATGTATCACGCCCACTTCCACCTACTTTAACTTAAGCCGGCTTACGCCGACAAATTTACACTATGCCGGCGCAACGTTGGGAGCATTTGCTTTGTGAATTCCGTGCTTCCCTCTCTGCGTTGCGCCGGCGTAGAGTAAAGAAGATACGATACGGCAGCACAAATATGCGCCGATGTTTGTGAATCCGGGCCATATTGTGTATCTATTTCTCTTCTACATAAACTGCATTATCTTCCAGACGGAAGTCTTACCTGTCTTTTTGAGCCAGATTATCTGGGGCTTGTCTCGGATCGATCTTGACATTTTTGGTTTCTTTTATAAGATTTGCTAACAGAAAAGTAATTTTTGTTATAAAAATGTATCTCTTTTAAATCAAAAAACTCCAGCTATAAACATTAATATAAAAATAAACAGCTCATCAAAAATAAAACAAAACCAGCCTTGGCCCCTTTCACACAGGGCGGGAATCTGTTTTCATCTGGTTTGCCCAGCGGGGAATATGTCCACTGACCCCCTGCTGAGCAGAGTGGAGCAGGCAGATGACAGGTCTGTGTCTGCTCTGCTTATATAGAGCAGATGTGGACACAGACACACCCCGCTCTGCTGAGGGCAGCCAGATGTAATCGTAACGGCTGTCTGTCTACACCATGGGTCTTCAAACTATGGCCCTCCAGTTGTTCAGGAACTACAATTCCCATCATGCCTAGTCATGTCTGTGAATGTCAGAGTTTTACAATGCCTCATGGGATGTGTAGTTCCACAACAGCTGGAGGGCCGTAGTTTGAGGATCCCTGGTCTACACCATTAGCCCTCTGATCCGACCAGACGAAGAGGAATGGATTCCATTCTGTTTGTTTTTGCTGGATTGGATCAGATAGGAGGTAGCCGGTCCATTTACATCTGACTGCTCATAGAGGGTCTGATTGGGTGCGGACCAAGGGACCCAATCAGACTGCTTGTGTGAAAGGGACCTAATAACACAGAAATGATTCAGCCCTAATCCAGTGTTTTTCCCAACAGTATTTTTTCGTTGCTTCATGTCTTCAGTCTGAAATCCAGCTTAATTTTCAACCCACTTGCCATGAGCCCAGGTCGTCTGGGCCAGGAGCTCCAGCCTGGGACTCAAGAAGAAGAGAATCCAGGCTGTCCTGTGCAAAACCAAACCACTGCACAGAGCAGGCAAGTATAACATGTTTGTAAAGTTTAAAAAAAAATCTATTAAAATAACCACTTTAAGGGGGAAGTAAACTTCCTCTGCAGACATTTACCTATAGGTGAGTCTATAATAAGGTTTACCTATAGGCAGGGTTAATATCTCCTAAATGTGTACAGTTTAGGAGATATTTACATTACATGCAGCCAGTGACATCACTGGTGCATTTGCTCTGAAGGAACAGCCACGGGTGCCGGTCCCTCCGAGCCCTGTGCCAAGAAAGGCGGCTCCCGCGCGCATCTGCGGGAGTGCTGACATCGCAGCTTCAGCCAATTCACTTTGCATTATGGTACCCATCATACATTTATTGGAATTCTGGGTAAATAAGTAAAGGGTTTCACTCCATTTTGGTGGAAATTAAAACAGAACATTTAAAAAAAAGCAATAATTTGGGTACAAAACATATACCCAATTAAAGCTATAGTATGCAAAATTAATATGAAAAGCATCACACGTCAGCCATATGGACAGTCTTCAAATACACAACCCATAGCCATGTTAAAAGTGGAGCTCAACCCAGGGGAAGCTCCGCTTCTCTGCCCCCCCCATCACTGCCACATTTGGCACCTTTTGGGGGGGGGGGGGGGACAGGTACCTGGTTTTGACAGGTACCCGCTCTCACTTCCGGCTGAGTTCACCGTGGCAAAGTGAGTCATAAGTTTGGTCCCCCCCTTCTTTTCCCCCCCACAGCCAACTGATTCATAGAGCGCAACGCTATTCGCGTATTCGCAGTATGAAACTGGCCGCAAGGCTTCACCGCCTGGTTTACCTTGGACAAGATGGTGGCGCCAGCACCCGAGAGCCGATTCAAGAATTGGCTTGGGTGAGGACACCGCTGGATGCCTGGACAGGTGAGTGTCCAAATAGTAAAAGTCAGAAGCTACAGACTTATTTTTTTTTTTGGGGTGGGGGGGGACTCCTCTTTCCAATATGCTATGCATCTATATTAACAGACTTCACTAGAACAGGACAGTCACTACATCTCTGCTCAGTATAGAGGTAGTGCAATGCCTTTTATATAATTATTCAATATATTAAATAGTACTTGGCTCTACAGTATAATAACACAACAAACAAGACCCAGCTGAACATACAACCAGTGATAATTGTGCAAACATAGTAATGTAGGAACAAAGACATAACAGGTTCCACCACTATCCCAGCATTGGCAGTCATGGCCAGGGTTTGTTTTACTTTTTTTATAGCTAGATTTCTCACATTATCTTTTTATTCAATGTACAGTAGAACCTTGGATTACAAGCATAGAAACATGCTTGTAATCCAAAGCACTCTTATATCAAAGCAAATTTCCCCATAAGAAATAATGGAAACTCAGATGATTCGTTCCACAATCATTTATTCATAAGTCCTTAACCACTTAAGACCCGGACCAAAATGCAGGTAAAGGACCTTGCCCCTTTTTGCGATTCGGCACTGCGTCGTTTTAACCGACAATTGCGCGGTCGTGCAACGTCGCTCCCAAACAAAATTGGCGTCCTTTTTTCCCCACAAATAGAGCTTTCTTTTGGTGGTATTTGATCATCTCTGTGGTTTTTATTTTTTGCGCTATAAACAAAAATAGAGCGACAATTTTGAAAAAAATGCAATATTTTTTACTTTTTGCTATAATAAATATCCCCCCAAAATATATATTTTTTTTTTTTCCTCAGTTTAGGCCAATACGTATTCTTCTACCTATTTTTGGTAAAAAAAAAAAATCGCAATAAGCATTTATCGGTTGGTTTTCGCAAAATTTATAGCGTTTACAAAATAAGGGATAGTTTTATTGCATTTTTATTAATTTTTTTTTTTTTACTACTAATAGCGGCGATCAGCAATTTTTTTCGTGACTGCGACATTATGGCGGACACTTCGGACAATTTTGACACATTTTTGGGACAATTGTCATTTTCACAGCAAAAAATGCATTTAAATTGCATTGTTTACTGTGAAAATGACAGTTGCAGTTTGGGAGTTAACCACAAGGGGGCGCTGTAGGATTTGTGTGTTCCCTGTGTGTGTTTACAACTGTAGGGGGGTGTGGCTGTGGGTGTGACGTCATCGATCACGTCCCCCTATAACAGGGATGACGTGATCGATGCTGCGGCCACAGTGAAGCACAGGGAAGCCTTGTTTATACACGCCTCTCCCCGTTCTTCAGCTCCGGGGCCGATCGCCGCACTCCAGCGGCGATCGGGTCCGCGAGTCCCACGGTCCCAGAGCTTCGGACCGAAACCGGATTTACATACATACAGGGCCGGATTTACATACATCGGCGCATATTTATGCCGCCATAGCGTATCTTCTTTACGCTACGCCGGTGCAACACAGAGAGGCAAGCATGGAATTCACAAGCAAATGCTCCCAACGTTGCGCCGGCGTAGCGTATAGTCATAGGCGTAAGTCAGCGTAGGTGGAAGTGGGCTGGAAGTGGGTGTGATACATTTAAATGAAGCGTGACCCCATGCAAATGATGGCCTAAGCTTCAGACTTAGACTTAAGTACTTAAAATGATCTGCGCATGTGTCGTACCTTGGACGCATCCCAGTGCGCATGCTCACAATCACGTCGAAAAAACTGGCTAAGATACGGCAAATTGCTGCCTACGACGTGAACGTAACCTACACCCAGCCCTATTCACGTACAACGTAAACAACGTAAAATTAGACTGCGTTCGTTCCCCTGACCATACCGTTGCATGAGTTGCGCCTCCTATATGGGGAATAACTTTACGCCGAACGTAAACTTTACGCAAATCGCTTAAAACATGCGCCGGGCGGAAGTACGTTTGTGAATCGGCGTATCTCCCTCATTTGCATCGAAAATCAATGGGAGTGCCAAATGCGCCCAGCGTAACTATGCCCCTAATATACGCCGGCGTAGGCAAGTTACGTCAGTCAGATGAAGTCAGTTTTTTGGCGTATCTTAGTTGTGGGCACGGCGTATAGATACGACGGCGCATATTTCAACTTACACATCGTATCTCGAGATAAAATGTCCATCCACAAATGGAAACCATCACAAGGGGATTAGAAGCAAAATCCAGCAGGAGCTACAGAGTATAAAAGAGAAGAGAGGCACCTCTAAGTGTAGCAATAAGTTGCTAAATGTCGTACCTTCATTAAATGGAACCATATTGCTACACTTAGAGGCCCCTCTCTTCTCTTTTATACTTAGTTGTGACATGTAGCTACTTGTATATCAAGTCAAAATGTATTTAAAAATGTTGCTTGTCTCGCAAAACGCTCTCAAACCAAGGTTTTACTGTATTAGAGAGAAAAGTTTTGATCAAATAATACACTATAGGGATGGGTGATGTCTAATAACAATAGGTTTAACTTTTACCTATATAAGGGTGCTGCACCACTGAAGACTGGCAATTCCCAACTTAAAAGCAGAACTAAATCCATGTCAACAACCTTTTTTTATTTCATTCTGCCCCCTTTCTCACAAGTGCTAAAATTCGATTTTCTACCTTTTTATTAATTTTTTAACTGTATTTCCGGTCCAAACCCAATACCTCCTGGGATAGCTACGTCACAGCAATCCCAGGAGGTAGTGTGTTACTAAGCCGCTATTGTGTGGCATATGGTGCGCGAGCACACAAACGCCCCCGGCCAGTATAGTGGTAACCTGCCAAAACCGAACACAGAAATCCCATCCTGTGTGCGCATTTGTGCAGTCGGTCTCTAAATACCTACAGTGTCTTGAAAAAGTATTCATACCCTTTGAAATTTTCCACATTTTGTCATTTTACAACCAAAACCGTAAGTGTATTTTATTGGGGTTTTATGTGATAGACCAACACAAAGTGGCACATAATTGTGAAGTGGAAGGAAAATGATGAATGGTTTCAATACTTTGTAGAACCTCCTTTCACTACCAGCTTTGCACATCTAGAGAGTGACATTTCTGCCCATTCTTCTTCGCAAAATAGCTCAAGCTCTGGCAGATTGGACAGAGAGCATCTGTGAACAGCAATTTATAAGTCTTGCCACAGATTCTCAATGGGATTTAGATCTGGACTGTGACATTCTAACACATGAATATGCTTTTATCTAAACTATTCCATTGTAGCTCTGGTTTTATGTTTAGGGTCGTTATCCTGCCACAGACTCAAGTTATTTACAGACTCTAGCAGGTTTTCTTTTAAGTTTGCCCTGTATTTGGCTCCATCTTCCCATCATATCTGACCAGCTTCCCTGTCCCTGCTGAAGAAAATCATCCCCACAACAGGATGCTGTCACCACCATGTTTCACAGTGGGGATGGCGTGTTCTGGATGATGTGCAGCGTTAGTTTTCTGCCACACATAGTGTTTTGCTTTTAGGCCAAAAAATTTAATTTTGGTCTCATCTGACCAGAGCACCGTCTTCCACATGTTTGCTGTGTCCCCCCACATGGCTTCTCCAATATGGGACTTATGGTGTTCTTTCAACAATGGCTTTCTTCTTGCCACTCTTCCATAAAGGCCAGATTTGTGGAGAGCACGACTAATAGTTGTCCTGTGGACAGATTCTCCCACCTGAGCTGTGGAACTCTGCAGATACTCCAGCGTTACCATGGGCCTCTTTGCTGCCTCTCTGATTAATGCTCTCCTTGCCCGGCCTGTCACTTTAGGTGAACGGCCATGTCTTGGTAGGTTTGCAGGTGTGCCATACTCTTTCCATTCTTGGATGATGGATTGAACAGAGCTATGTGAGATGTTCAAAGCTTGGGATATGATTTTATAACCTAACTCTGCTTTAAACTTCTCCACAACGTTATCCCTGACCTGCCTTGTGTGTTCCTTGGCCTTCATGATATTGCTTGTTCACCAAAATTCTCTAACAAACCCCTGAGGGCTTCACAGAACAGCTGTATTTATACTGAAATTAAAGGAGTTGTAAAGAATTTTTTATTTGTTTTGCTGAAATGACTGTTTACAGGGTATAGAGCAGGGGTGTCAAACTCAATTTCATTGAGGGCCGCATCAGCATTACTATTGCCCTCAAAAGGGCCGGTTGTATCTGTAAGGCTAGATGTCCAGCGCATCCCCTCCCCTTACATTAGATGTTAAATGGCACCCCACTATCAGACGTTGTGTCCCCCACTCTCTCTTACATCACAGTGCACCCCCTTTCCTTAAGCTGCTGCTGGGAAGAAGCTGGATGCATTGCTGGAAAGTAAGGGTTTTGAAGATCAGAGGAGGGCGAGGGCCACATGAAATGGCTTGGAGGGCCGGATTCGGCCCGCGAGCCTTGTGTTTGACACCCCTGGTATAGAGACATAATAGTTAACTGATTCCTTTTAAAAATGATTAAAAATAGATAAAAATCAATCATATAATGTACCTGCAGTTTCAGTTTTGTTTTTGCATTTTCATGCTTCTGTGATGTACAGAGACACAGAGCCAATACAGGGCAGTGATGGTTTGTAAAACGAAACTGATTGGTTTTGAGGGGTTTTAGACATTCCACACCAACTATCGTTTTTTAAAGTACAAAACTTTCTTACTCAAAAATATAGAAATCTCTTAACCCATAAAAACATTCAGGTTCAGCAAGTTGGCTGTTTCTTCCCCAGGCGCTTGCTTTCTTCTTCTTTGTGCAATGTACAGTATATATGCTATTTTTATTTGCATCAATATATATTATTTCATTAATTATTGTAATTTACATTTGTATTGTGGGTTAGTCTGATTAGATATTATATTTTACAATTTTGATTAAAATTGTATTAGTACTTTATTTATGGCTAGTGTTCATTAAAATATTTAGACAGATTTTACCCTTGCTTGGGGTTAATTATATGCCATTGTGGTAAAATATTTGAGGGATACACAGGTTTCTGGGTTAAGAATTGTATATATGCAATGATTAAAGGGGTTGTAAAGGTAAATGTTTTTTCACCTCAATGCATCCCATGCATTAAGGTGAAAAAACATCGGACAGTACTGCCCCCAATCCCCATTTTACTTACCTGACCCCTTGAAAGTCCCATGCTCGTCCCTGTCATCCTCCTTGGTTCTCAGCCTGCCCGTTGATTGGCTACACTGGATGGATTGAGCTATGACTAAGCGCTGTCATTACAGTGCGAAACACGTCAGCTTATACCCCACTGTCTGCTCTGATTTGTAGTGCCGTTTCTTTTTACTATTAAAGGCGACCTTTTTATAGATTTTTGGAAGTGCGGCTGTCCAACCTTTTTCTTTTCAAGTTTTACACTGGATGAATTGAAAGCAGCGCAGCCATTGGCTGGTGCTGCTGTCAATCACATCCAATGACACGGCACGCCGGTGGACGGGGCCGAGTGATGCAGTCGGCGGCTATGGCCACCGCTGTATCACAGGAGCGCGCCCGCAAGAGCTTTCCACCATGCGAACTTGCTCGCATAAAGGTGGAAAGCTCTTGCGGAGGGGAGCTGAGACAGCCGCCAGAAGACGTGGATCGGGCCACTGTGTGCAAAGCGAACCGCACAGTGGAGGTAAGTATAACATGTTTGTTATTTAAAAAAAAAAAAAAAATTACTTTAGCGTTTCTTTAACCACTTAAGACCCGGACCAATATGCTGCCAAATGACCAAAGGGGTTTTTGCGATTCGGCACTGCGTCGCTTTAACAGACAATTGCGCGGTCGTGCGACGTGGCTCCCAAACAAAATTTGCGTCCTTTTCTTCCCACAAATAGAGCTTTCTTTTGGTGGTATTTGATCGCCTCTGCTATTTTTATTTTTTGCGCTATATACAAAAATAGAGCGACATTTTTGAAAAAAAAACAATATTTTTTTACTTTTTGTTATAAGAAAAATCAAATAAACTAAATTTTAGTCAAACATTTAGGCCAAAATTTATTTAGCCACATGTCTTTAGTAAAAAAAAAAATCGCAATAAAAAAAAATTAGCTACCTAGCGGGAACAGCGACACTAATACAGCGATCAGAAAAATGATCGCTTAGTGACGCTGGCAATAGGGAGTGAAAGGGTTAACTAGGGCAGTGATCAAGGGGTTAAAACTTTATTAGGGGGGGATACGGGGGCTACCCTGGACCTAACACTAACTGACTTTTACACTGCCTGTCACACTGACACTAAATACAGTAATCATACATGTATGATTACTGCATTCAGTGACACTGTGACAGGGGGGAGGGGGGGGGGGCGATCGCGTGGGTTAAATGTGTTTTTTGTGAAGTGTAGTGTAGTGTAGTGTTGTGCAGACTTACTTGTGTTGTGATCTCTCCTCAGCGGTGGTTGAAAAAACCACCGAGGGAGAGATCACGTCGCTTCCTCCTTCCTGTGTTTACACAGGAGGAGGAATTGCACTGAAGGGGGAGCGCGCGCATTGGCTGAGACTGATCCGGAGGGGGCGGACAAAAACGAATAGCCGTCCCCTCTTGTCGGATCGCTCCTGCAGCCGCGCGGACCGCCGCATGTACGGGGGGGGGGGGGGGGGGTCGGTTAGGACCCCCGATCCCCCCCAAGGCACCAACGTATATATACGTTGATGTGCCTGTCAGTGCCATTCTGCCGACGTAAATGTACATGCGGCGGTCCTTAAGTGGTTAAAGGAACACTAAAGGTTCGTTTTTTATTAGATAAATTGATTGCTGTAAGCTAGAGCACTTAAATATCACTTACCTCGTTTTTCCTTTTGACCTCCAAAATACAGTAATCCAGGTTTGAAAATGCCATTTCCTGTCTCTCCTCTTCTTGCTTTCCACCAGCATCTGAGCCGTTTTGCATGGTGGAAAGCAGAATGTGCTCACCCCCTCCCTATGACTACAGCCCTGCGTGAAAATGCTCTCTTATCCCTCACAGGAATGGAGGCTAAGCCTAATGGGAACTGTAGCTCCCATTAGGCCAAGATGTAGCAAGAATGAATGCGCACCGCAAACCAGGAAGTCAGTGAGAATAACGATTCAGAGGTGAATAAAACAGCTCAATTTCAACAGGTATCAAACTAGTTATAATGCAAAACATTACTTTTTACTTTATCAGCTTCTGTCAGACTTTAATTTAAGAGGAAAATATTTTTGTCTTTACAACCCCTTTAAGCTTTTTACTTTGATAAACTTTAGTTGGTGCAGCAGTTATGTTTGATAATGAAATACATACCGTATCTAGGCAGAGCTATCCAGGGGTCATATTCTCTATACTGTATGCTCCCCAAAGCCCATGCAAACACCATGTCCTGCACACATGTGCACAGATAGCAGGTTTGAGACCCTTTCTTCTCTATCCCCTTGAGCCACATCCATGTTAACAATTTCATGCTCCCAACTTTCTGGGAACAGTTTGGGGATGGCCCCTTCCTGTTCCAACATGACTGAGAACCAGTGCACAAAGCAAGGTCCATAAAGACATGGATGAGTGAGTTTGAGGTGGAGGAACTTCACTGGCCTGAACAGAGTCCTGACCTCAACCCCATAGAACACCTTTGGGATGAATTAGAACAGAGACAGCAAGCCAGGCCTTCTCAACCACAACAGTGCCTGACCTCACAAATGCACTTCTGGAAGAATGGTCAAACATCCCCATAGACACACTCCTAAACCTTGTGGACAGCCTTCCCAGAAGAGTTAAAGCTGTTACAGCTGCAAAGGGTGGGCCAACTCAATATTGAACTCTACGGACTACACACGATCAGAAATTCCGACAAGAAAACCGTGGATTTTTTCTGACGGAATGTTGGCTCCAACTTGCATACACACGGTCACACAAATCTTGCCAGAAATTCAAACCGTCAAGAACGCGGTGACGTACAAGACGTACAACGAGCCGAGTTCAATAGGCAGTTTGGCTCTTCCGCTTGATTCTGAGCATGCGTGTTTCTGATAGGAACTTTTCCGTCGGAAAATGCTCTTTTGTTGGTGGAAATTCCGACAGCAAAAGTCCGATGCAGCATACACACGGTCGGAATTTTCAACCAAAAGCTCACATCGGACTTTTCTTATCGGAAATTCCGATCGTGTGTACACGGCATAAGACTGGGATGCCATTAAATTTCATGTGCGTGTAAAGGCAGGCGTCCCAATACTTTGGACAACATGTTGTATGTACCTGTATGTCATATAAATAAATTCTTCTTTGCCAAAGCACAGATAAACATTGATCTTTGCCAGATAAAAAATATATATCTGTACTTACAGGGTTTTTCATTTAGATTCTCGTGTGCCCCAGAGGTTTGGATTAGGTCCGCTAAATCCTGCCGTTTTGAGATCAGGTCTGTATAATTGCCAGCCTGAGTTATCCTGCCATCTTCCATGACAATAATGACGTCCACTAGAGGAAGAACGGTGAGGCTGTGTGTCACCAGGACCCTTGTCTACACAAAGACATTAGCTTCCAGTTAGCATTTAATACAAAGGAACACGGCAACAAATGATCATTTTATACATACTGTATAGAAAGAATGCACATTTGACTGGCATGATCACTTTCTCTGGGGCCTTTTAATAACTGTGGAATAAAACAGCTGTCCTGGATCCAGCCAGTAAGAGGCTCA
The DNA here is from genome assembly GCA_029574335.1 of Rana kukunoris. Classification (NCBI taxonomy): domain Eukaryota; kingdom Metazoa; phylum Chordata; class Amphibia; order Anura; family Ranidae; genus Rana; species Rana kukunoris. Next base: position 45,322 of record JAJQKJ010000794.1, on the reverse strand, counting down.
GAGTACTGCTAGTACTCCTAAATATAGAAGAGACCTAGATCTCCAATCTAATAGAAAAAGCAAATTCATGTTTTAAAATATTAAAGTGATTGTAAACCTTCATTTTTTTTTTTTTTAAATAACAAAAGTATCATACTTACCTCCTCTGTGCAGTTTGTTTTGCACAGTCTGGCCCCAATCATTGTCTTTTGGGGTTTCCTCGTGTCTGTAAACCCCCTGAGAGAAGCGCTCTCCTTGGGGGTTACCTTGCGGGTGCGCTCCAGAGTCTTTTCTGTAGACACAGAATGCTGGACTCGCCCCTGCCCCCAACGCCTGTGTCATTGGCTTTGATTGACGCAAGTCGTCTGGGAATAGGAATGTACGTAAACGACGCTACTCAAACAACAAATGACGTATCGACGTTAGTTCGCGCAATGCACGGCGGAAAATTTCTGAACGGAGCATGCGCAGTTCGATCGCCGCAGGGACGCGCCTAATTTAAATGCTTCACGCCCCCTAATCGCGTATTTCGATTCCGCCGCGAGAAATACACTACGCCGCTGTACATTACGGGCCAAAATCTACATGAATTCATCGTAGAGCCAGGTAAAATAAGGCGGCGTAGTGTATCTCTGATACTCTGCGCCAATGTAATTGTATCTGAATCTGGCCCTTAGTTTTTTTGCCCAAAAAACTGCCTATGCAAGTAAACAGCTAAAAATAAATTGTAATATATATATATATATATATATATATATATATATATATATATATATATATATATATATATATATATATAAAATGAAAATATATCACAATAAAAAAAAAAAAAAAAGCTTTTTACTCTCTTTTTACTTTTATTTAATGTATCTTGGGAAGAATTATTTTTCTGTCCTTCATCTGTACAATTTTACTCTGGACTGGTATATTGCATTGTTTTTAAAAATTTGTTTTGACAGCTCAAGCGAACCACACATTGAGTGCTATAACTGCATGCAGCATGTATTTATATATATATATCTGCACGCATGACCTCAAAATGACATTGTGTCATGCATTTTAAAAAATGTGTGCCGTTGACGTGTCATATTCGGCTCCCCCATCACAGACTGCTCCGGAAGTGCTGCGGCGGCCAACTGCGCATGCGCGATGCGTTCCAAACGCATCTGCGATGCGTTCCAATGCATTTACGACACTGTACACCAGCGAAGCCGTCATTCAGAGCTACGTGGACTTAGGGGAAAGTGGCCAGTCGGCCTCACGACCTCGCCTCGCTCGGACGGCTCGCTCCGCTCGCTCGGCCTCCTGGCTCTTTTTTTAACATCCTCCAATCCACGGGGATGTTAAGGAAAGAGCCTGGATGCAGAACGAGGTTTTGCTGGTGTGCACTGCCGTAAATGCATTGGAACGCATCACAGATGCGTTTGGAACGCATCGTGCATGCGCAGTTGGCCGCCCAGCACTTCCGGAGCAGTCTGTGATGGGGAGCGGAGTATGACGATACACCGTCATTGAGAATGTTAATCAACTCTGTGCATGAGGGGCCCCAGCAAGGTCTAAATCTAACCCTAAAAAAAAAAAGCATTATCGCTTTAATGTAGCAAACCAAATATTTTTCTAACCTACCTTATTTTTCAGCAGCCCATTCTGTCCAATAACTTTATCAAACAGATGTTTCCCAACGTGAACATCCACAGCAGACAAGGGGTCATCCAACAGATAGATGTCGGCATTGCTATACACAGCTCTCGCCAGACTCACTCGCTGTTTCTGACCGCCACTTAAGTTCACCCCCTGAATACATACAAAAGACAAGAGTACAGATAAGTTATCACATTCTACCAGTTCATAATCTTTATACATTCTCTAAAAACTGACATTTTCATTTTTGCCATTACTGGTTTAAAATTTCCCCTCTCATCATTATGCTAATTATATGTTTAAATAAAACACTACCGTTTTCATAACATACCTTAAATTGCCGTGGAATTCAGCTGCTAGCAGTGCGGTTTTAACACCCCTCTAGCAGGTAAATAGGGTTAATACCGCCCGCAGAGGCGCATTGCCGGAGGTATAGCCGCGGTGTCCCATTGTTTTCAATAGGAAGGAGCGGTGTAGGAGTAGTAAACACAACGCTCCTCTCACCGCTCCAAAGATGCTGCTAGCAAGACTTTTGGAGCGGTCCCGCCAGTGCATCGCCTCAGTGTGAAAGCACTCAGGCTTTCACACTGAGACTGCAGGGCAGGAGTTTTTCAGGCGGTATTTAGGTGCTATTTTTAGCCCTAAAACGCCTGAAAAACTTCTCAGTGTGAAAGGGCCCCTTAGGGAAAGAACTTTGAATGGCGCTTTCTCAGCAATCATTTTACAACTGAATGTTTAATTGCCCTCTTATATGAATCATATTTGGAATATAGAAGTAATGCAAGTTCTGTACTTACTCCAGGTAAGTCAATATATGTCTATTGATGTGCTAGCTGCTATATAGGTCTCTGAGCGCAATATTTTTTGGACAATATATGGATAGCATGTAAAGCTGAATTCCAGGAATTCAGCAACTTTGCAAAATAGTGCAGGCAGATCATGAGTTTAATCCAATTAGGTGCACGTCACCTCTGGGACTTATCTCTAAGGCCGCGTACACACATACGAGAACCTCGTCGGGCTAAACCCATCGTTCCGCCCGACGAGGTTCTCGGCCGGCCGTCGAGTTCGTCGACCAGGCTGTCGAAAAAGGCGTCGAGCCATTAGTCCCGATGGCCCGTCGAGGAAATAGAGAACCTGCTCTCCATTTTGGCTCGACGCCTCACTCGACAGATTGCTCCGCGAAAACGTACACACGATCGAGCTTCTCGGTAGAATATGGATCCCAGCGAGCTTCTCGCTGGATTCTGCCGAGAAGCTTGGTCGTGTGTACGGGGCCCCATACTTATATGCGACAGTTTTATTGCACTCCCGGGGGATACACTCAGGGCTGTGAGAGGACAGAAGCACACACAGCAGCTCTGCATGCCCCACCCCTCTGCTGCCCATTCACAGAAGCCTTTACATTTTGTGAATAAGTTCACATAATACAAAGTCTTCTGTGAATGGCCAGAAGGAGGGGAATGTTTGGCATAGCAGTTCCAGCGACTCTGCTCTTGAAGGAACTGAGAATACAGTGATTAGTGTTGGAGCTCTGGAAGTCATCCTCCTGGAGCACTAAGATTTAAATAACAGACATAAGTCTATGAGGCAGTAGGTGGCTCCTTGGACTTAACTTATGGTACGCCTGCAGTTTTTACAAAGTAGCTGAATTCCTGGAATTCAAATTTAAGGTAATATACTTGTATTGTAATGAGTATAGTCTCACCCTCTCTCCAATTTCAGTTTGGTCCCCATGTGGTAGGAGCTCCAGATCAGGATGGAGGGCGCAGGCTTCTAGGACTCTCTCATAATACGGTTTAATGAAGGCTTCTCCAAAGAGAATGTTCTCCTGAAACAATGCATTCTGTATCCATGCTTGCTGCGATACATAGGCCACAGAGCCCTGTTTGTGGAGAAAAATAAATATTGAACTGGAACATCACCACTAAGTGTACATCAAGTGTCTTACTTTCAACCCACGGCCCACATGCAGCCCCAAAGAGCTTAGCATGTGGTCCGAGCCTGTCTGGAGGGACACTTGGGGATGCCGTGCAACCACAGCAGCCACGTTGGCCGTCACAGACAGCCCAGTCCATGCACATTTGTAGGGACACCAGGGATGCTGTGCAAGCATAGCAGCCGTGGCAGCCTGCAATGATAAGCCAGGCAAATGTATGTCTGGAGGGATGCCAGGGCTTCCATGTTTGCAACATCACCGGCAGCAGGGAACTCAGGGGCCCCAGGTAAGTAAATGCTGCATGGCTGGATCTAGGGGGTGGTTGGGTGGGCTGTGCCACCCACAATCCCCCTTTAGCTCCCCACACAGCACATACATAGGCCAATGCTATATTCTGGCCTAGGTCGACAAGGCCCAGGCCTAGGGCAGCACGGAAAGAGTCCCCGCCGGGGACTGTCAGTGTAGCGGCAGTCTTATGGGGCGGACTGGGCTGAGAGGCAAATTAGTCTAGCGCCCCGGTATGTGGGCGGCCGGCATTCTGCAACTGTGGGGGGGGGGGGGCTTCTTTTTTTGACTGTCCTATCGTCCTGGACCACAAATCTTCCTCACTGTGCTATATGTTTTCTGCTGCACCATTGGCAATGTTATATCTTCTTAGTCCTCTCTCCATAAAATTATCAGAAATTTGTGCTTAAAGTAGAACTATAGACAACACTTTTATAGCCCCCGTCAATTTATTTTCTACCATCCCTGTCCCATTGCAGAGATTTCCCTTCACTTCCTGCCCTAAAGCCAAACAGGAAGTGAGAGGAAATATATGCAAATTAAGGGAATCCATTGCCCCTCCCCCTCAGGCCCTCGAAACTAGTGTCCCCACTCTAAAATTTCAGGGCAGGTCTTAAAAAGCAAGGGGTGTGGCCTTTCTAGGATGGGGTGGGCCATATTTAAATTAGGGGGTGCACAAGTGTATTTAGGCCTAGGGCAGCACAAAACCTAAATACACTACTGACATAGGCTACATTCACACTGGTGAGTAGGGCTGGTGAGATATGTAGCGGCAGTTTCTCCTGTGGCTCTCAGAGGGTAGGTGTGGCTGTCGGCCCCATTCACTCTAATGACAGTTCGTCGGCTTCTCTTCTTCCACTGTGGCCCAGGAAGATCAAAAGGGCTGACAACCCTGATGTAGACCTAACAAAAATATTTCAGGCATGGTATATTTTTACATTTTCCTGGCTTGGACCAATGTACCTATTCAGATACCATAACATGGACGATCCCCCGGAAATCGGGAAATCACTGAAGAAGACACGACTACTCCAGTGATCCCCACTTGCTTCCATGTCATGTGCTGAGCAGCCTGATGCATTGGCACGGGCACCATTCATAAAATGCTTTGCAATGCAAAGTGTTCTCTAACTAGGTGGGGTGGAGTGCATTAATCAACTGCCCGCCTCACCACCGCCCGCCTCACCACCCAACATTGCAAATCACAGAAGTTATATATTCATGGTCTTACTTTTCTTTGAATAACCCCCTCCAATTTGTTCATCTCCCCTAGAATTGCCGAGAGCAGGGATGACTTTCCAGATCCAACTTGGCCAACAACAGCAACCAATGAGCCTTCTGGAATTTTTATGTGGAGACTAGATAAACAAATAAATGGTACAATTAATATATTAGCATCTCCATTAGGACTCAGTACTGTAAATTCTGTTATAACCTGGACTTGGCACAGTTCACTATTATGAGTTATTAGGTTTGGTGTATGCCGTTGTATCCTGGACTTGGCACAATTTAGAGGAAATGGTTAAAAAACTGTGCTTTTCAACATAGGACCCCAAGCACAGCTCAGCATTTTGACTCAGTATTACATATGCCATTGCACTCTGGGTTAGGCACATACCGGTGGTTCAACATTGTTGTCAGGGAAATGGCCGTGGAAGTACTGGCAAACTTGCCAGTAGAAGAAGTGTCCGCCATAGGCACATCATGTGACAGATGGATCCCTGTCAGGGAAGTGGCCGTGGAAGTACTGGCAAACTTGCCAGTAGAAGAAATGTCTGCCATAGGCACATCATGTGACAGGTGGATCCCCCTGCTGGCCTATAAAAGGCGGCCACCATCCGACCCAAATTTCTGGATTGTCGTCAGCTTCCTGTGTTCCTGTGTCTGTTTACCTTGAAACCGCTGGCTTGACCTCTGCTTCTGGCTTAACCTGTGATCCCGATTATCTCCTCGCTCTGACCTTGGCTGACTATTCTTCGATCCACTGCCCACTGTTTATGACCCGGCTTGCTCCTGGACGGTCTCCTGGTATATGACCTCTGGCCTGGCTGCGAACCCTGCTCCTGGTTTACCCTGCAAACGCCTACTTAAGACTTCTTCTTGCACGGCTACTGACATCTCTATCCAGCGCACCCCAGCCACATTATGCTTACCAGCTTGTTGCAGCACTACTGGCAACCCGTGCACCTTTGGGCACCGTATTCCCTGTATCACTCCCAGGGGAGCGCTGCACTCAACCGCAAGGGGTGTCCTCTCTGCCACTCGGCCTCACATCAGAGACTTGACAATTGTGCTGTATATGATGTTGTACCCGAGGCTTGGTACAATTTAGTGGAAATGGTTTTCCATTATGGTTCTAAATATAGGAACCTGAGCACAGTTCACTATTATATATGTGAGGGCTTACAATCACTTTTTTAAGACAGCCATAGGTGGATCGAAATTTGGCTGGTTCAACAGATTAAAATTTCGAATCATCTAAGAGCAGGCTGGTTGTACAAAAGTCTCTCGATTGACTTCTGTACACATCAGCTGGTTAAAAATGTTTTGCTCAATCAGTGCCACCGTCTGTAGCCAGCAATGTTGATGAGTGTAATGCTGGCCATACAAAAATCGTCCGAACGAACTTTCGAAAAACGAAAGTTCTTTCGTGAGTGCAAACGATAGTGCCATCATGTACTGGCCGATAAATTGTTCAGTAGACATAAAAAAAAAAAAATGTTTTTTTTTTTTTTTTTTTACATATACCTAGTGCAGAAGGTTCGGACGGGAAACACATTAAAACCATCCGATTTATCGTTCGTTCGTCAGAAAATTTCCAAACTTGTCCTTCGTTTTTTTGGCTCAAAAACGTCCAACAGATTTTCGATTTTGTGCCCATTAACTGGCCGAAAAACGAAAGATCTTTCTTTGCGACCGATTTTCGGCCGAATTTTCGTGGAGTGTATGGCCAGCATTATTCTCACTGTCAGCATACAATAGTTCTGCGGGAGGGATTCCCCCATCCAACTCGAATGTTCAACCAAAACGAATCATGTATGGCCTGTCTAATGCCACGTACACACGGTAATTTTTTCAGCATGAAAGAAACTTTGTTTTTAAAAAATCTCATTTAAAATCATCGTGTGTGGGCTTCACCAAATTTTTTTTCAGGTTCTGAAAAACGAAAAAAAAAAAAATCGAACATGCTGCATTTTTTAACGTTGTTTTAAACAATATAGTTTTTCAGGTTGTAAAAAATGATCGTGTGTGGGCTAAAACTAAGTTAAAAACCCACGCATGCTCAGAAGCAAGTTATGAGATGGGAGCGCTCGTTCTGGTAAAACTACCATTCGTAATGGAGTAAGCACATTCATCACGCTGCAACAGACAGAAAAGCGCAAATTTCATCTTTTACTAACACGGAATCAGCTAAAGCAGCCAAAAGGCGAATGGAACTTCCCCTTTATAGTGCCGTTGTACGTCACCGCGCTTTGCTAGATCATGTTTTAAAAACGATGGTGTTTGGGCAGCGTCGTTTTAATGATGAAGTTGGAAAAACATTGTTTTTTCTACATGCCGAATAATGTTTTTTCATGCTGAAAAATGATCGTGTGTATGCGGCATTGGTCCACAAAATTGCTGTATGTTTAGGCTTAACTGATAAGCCAAGCTCTCTGCCAGTCACCGTTGTACTGGGAGGGACTTCTGCCCACAAAGATCCCTCCCACATGGAGCGTGCCCCAGTACAAGACAGCAAGGCATACACTGTGCATATATGTGGATAGCTGCCATAAACTGCAAGTGGTATCAGTTTTGAAAAATCGTGTCTGGCACTCGACTAAAATGCAAAGTTCATTTTAAATGACATTAATTGATAAAAGGGCTTGAGTAACAATTACTCTGTGTATTTTATCCACTTTTTAGGTAAAGAAGAACATTCCTTCTGTCACAATACATGACAATTTTCTTACTCTTTCAAGATGGGGGGACCATTTGTTTCCCACTGGAAGGAAGCAGCACTAAATCCAACCGCATGATCTGTAATTATCAAAGATGGAAACAGCATACTTTATTAAAGAGCCAAAAAAGACAAACTTCTCACTTCGCATAGATCATTAGGGCACATGCCAAAATCACCTAATCATATCACATCCTTATTATTGGTGTATTTTATGTGTGGCCCAAGACCATTCCTCTTCTTCCAATGTGGCCCAGGAAAATCAAAAGGTTGGACACCCCTACATTTGATGTGATGAGTAAGCACGTCTGTGTGAAACGCGTCCTGAAACGCGTTTGTCATGTTTGCTTGACTTTCAATAAATTCTTTTGATTTTACTCCCGGATGTGCCGCCATTCTTGTATGTTTCCACCCCTACATTATAGCCTGGCTCCAAGTAAAGCAGGTAAATAAACTGTTGACAAAACATATGTGCAAACTGTGTTACCCGTTAGCCAGCAGCGCTGATCAGTGTATTCTGACAGTGGGCAATGCTTCAAATAGAAATATTAACAATATAAAAAAAGACTAAAGCCTCTTTTTCAAAATACTTCCTTTTAACATTTACTTACTTCCTTTATAATCGGTTTCAATGTTTTCTGGGACGAGTTCTTCACTACAAAGAAAATTTTCCAATCGTACCAAAGAAACTTTAGTCTAGAAAATATAAGCAGTGATTTATTCATGAGACTGCTAGAAATGTGGTACAGACAGATCACACCATACAAAAGGCAGATTCATAACAATTACAGCGAATAGCAACCAGTCAGCTGTTTACTTCTATTTCTATTTTGTTATTCACAAAAATGTTAACCTAAATCTCATTGGTTGCCCTTTCCTCCAATTTCTGTAAGCCCTGTACACACGATCGGTTAAACTGATGAGAACGGTCTGATGGACCATTTCCATCGGTTAACCCAGTGGTCTCCAAACTGCAGCCCGGGGGCCAGATGCGGCCCTTTGCTTGCTTTTATCAGGCCCTTGGGGCACTATTTCATTTACAGATACCAACAATGGGTTATAGTTTCTTCTACTGACATCAACAAAGGGGCCCAACGATATCAACGATGGGTCACAATTATTCCCAATGACACCAACGATGGGACACAATTTCTCACAATAACACCAACAATGGGGCACAGTTTTTCTCAATGACACCAACAATGGGTCCCAATACCGGGGCACAGTTACTACCACTGAAACAATGGGGAGTTAATTTTTCCCACTGATGTCAGGACCTTTTTGACTCCCACTGTCCGGCCCTCGTAAACTCTGAAGGACAGTAAACTGGCCCCTTGCTTAGAAAGTTTGGAGACCCCTGGGTTAACCAATGAAGCTGACTGATGGTCCGTCGCGCCCACACACCATCGGTTAAAAAAATTATCGTGTCAGAACGCGGTGACATCAGTCCATCCGATGATAATGGTCTGAAAGACCGTTGTCATAGGTTAACCGATGAAGCTGACTGATGGTCTTATGTGCCTACACACCATCAGTTAAAAAAACAATCGTGTCAGAACACAACGACCTGCTGAAAAAAATTCAGCATGAAAAAAGTTCAATGCTTCCAAGCATGCGTCGACTTGATTCTGAGCATGCGTGGATTTTTAACCGATGGTCGTGCCTACTAACGATCGTTTTTTGCATCGGTTAGGAATCCGTCGGTTAAATTTAAAACAAGTTCCCTTTTTTTTAACCGATGGATAAATAACCGATGGAGCCCACACATGATTGGTTTGGTCCGATGAAAACGGTCCATCAGAACGTTCTCATCGGTTTAACCGATCGTGTGTAAGTGGCCTAAATCAGTCCTCCTAACCAGATGTACACAAAAAGTTTGTAGTGATCTTTGTGGTCTGCTTTAAGAAAACGTACTCCACGGCCCAGATTCATAAAGCAATTACGCCTGTCTAACTGGTGTTAGACAGGAGTAATTTCAAATTTTGCGCGCCGTATCACTAGTTTGAATCCTCAAACCATGATACGGCGGCTTCGGGCTTCGATCCGAGAGGCTTACGTTTTTGTAAGTCTTCGGATCTACGCTGCGTAGTTTTGATGCGTCGGGATATGCAAATGAGTTTTTACGGCGATCCACGAAGATACGAGCGGTCTTCGCAATCGCTTATGTCTATTTTTTTTTACGTACTGTTAGACCAGCTTTTTGCTGGTCTAACGGTGCCTAGCCCATGTTAAGTATGGCCGTCGTTCCCGCGTCGAATTAAAAATTATTATTTATTTTTTTACGTAACTTGTTCGGGAATAGAAATGTCCGTAAACGACGCTACTCAAACAACGAATGACGTAACAACGTGATTTCGCGCAATGCACGGCAGGGAATTTGCGAACGGAGCATGCGCAGTTCGATCGCCGCGGGAACGTGCCTATTTTAAATCCTTCACGCCCCCTACTCGCGTAGATGGATTGCGACGGGAGAAATACACTACGCCGCCGTCGTTTACTGGACAAAATCTACCTGGATTCCACGTAGAGCCAGGTAAAATACAGCGGCGTAGTGTATTTCAGATACGCTACGAGAATCTAATTCTCTCTGAATCTGGGCCCACATGTCTAACGCTAGATACAGTATACACATAGGCAATCTTCCAGCAATTTCCTTTGATTGCACAAAGCAACCTATTGAACTAATAAGATCCCCCAAGAGTTTATACTAAAACTGTGAAACAATTGACGCTGTTGGAGGTGGATTGCTTTAAACGGTTTGCTCTTTCCTTGCAATCATAGTTTGGAGGAAAGTGGTTCAACTGAACTAGAAATTGCTGTGAATATGGCCAGCATTATATCGTTGAAAATGTTCTTGCTTTCAGTCATTTTTACCACAAATATTTCCAGGTCTTATGCCGCGTACACACGATAATTTTTCGGGTTATAAAAAACTTTGTTTTTCAGGCTCTAGAAAAAAACAACGTTTTTTTCAACCTGATTATTAAAACGGTCTTGCCCACACACGATCGTAAAAAAAAATGCTCTAGCAAAGCGCGGTGACATACAACACGTACGACGGCACTATAAAGGGGAAGTTCCATTTAGATGACATCACCCTTTGGCTGATTTCATATTAGTAAAAGATGATTCGCGCTTTGTCTGTTACAGCGTGATGAATGTGCTTACTCCATTATGAACGGTAGTTTTACCAGAACGAGCGCTCCCGTCTCATAACTTGCTTCTGAGCATGCGCGGATTTTTCACGTCGTTAAAGCCTACACACAATCATTTTTTACAACCCGAAAAACGACAATGTTTAAAATGTTGTGAAAAAATAGAACATGTTCAAAAATATTTTTTTTTTTTTCAGTACCTGAAAAATGCTCTGAAGCCCACACACAATCGTTTTAAATGACGTTGTTTTTTACAAACCGAAAGATGATTGTGTGTACGCGCCATTCGTTTCTGAAGAAACTCTAAAGCTAAGAAAAAGGGGCAGCATTGGGCTCTGGAGCCACAACTACGGTACTTTGCATAACGGTTTCTGGGGGGCATGGGAGGGACGAATTGTACACCTGTGGATCTACCTTACACTCAATTTGCAATTTGAGTGACAACGCAGAGTTTGGTTCATTAAGCTTAAGCTTATGATGGAATGTCACTGAATATGCCCTAGAGCAGGGGTATTGAATTAAAATACAGAGGACGGTCAGTAAAATTGGCTTGGAGCAGAGGTCTAAATCGCATATTTGTCCAATGACTCAGATCCTTTAAATCGCAGCCCCCACTTTTATATCGCAGTCACCTTCTTACATAAGTGTCCTCAGTTCTCCCCTTCACTTCAGTTACTCCCCGTTTATGTCATAGTTTCCCGGTCCACTTTAAGGACCCTCCTCGTCACGGTCCCCCTACGCGTCACAGTCCCCCTCTTTCTGTCACAGTTCCTCTTTCACGTCAATGTAACCTACCCTGTTTAGACCCCCTTTACAGCACTGTCTTGAGCCCCTTTAACAATTCATTGAGCCCGTTTATAGCAGTGTCCAAAGCCCTCCTTTATAGCAGTGATCTGAGCCACCATTTATAGCAGTGTCTTGAGCCCCCTTTATAGCAGTGCCTTAAGCCCCCTTCATAGCAGTGTCCTCCCCCCGTTATAGCAGTGTCCTGAGCTCCCCTTTATAGCAGTGTCCTGAGCTCCCCACTCTATAGCAGTGTCCAGAGGCCCTCCTTTATAGCAGTGTTCTGAGCCACCCTTTATAGCAGTGTCCTCCCCCCTTTATAGCAGTGTCCTCCCCCCTTTATAGCAGTGTCGTTCCCCCTTTATAGCAGTGTCGTTCCCCCTTTATAGCAGTGTCCTGAGATCCCTACTCTATAGCAGTGTCCAGAGGCCCTCCTTTATAGCAGTGTTCTGAGCCACCCTTTATAGCAGTGTCCTCCCCCCATTTATAGCAGTGTCCTCCCCCCTTTACAGGGAGTGCAGAATTATTAGGCAAGTTGTATTTTTGAGGATTCATTTTATTATTGAACAACAACCATGTTCTCAATGAACCCAAAAAACTCATTAATATCAAAGCTGAATATTTTTGGAAGTAGTTTTTAGTTTTAGCTATTTTAGGGGGATATCTGTGTGTGCAGGTGACTATTACTGTGCATAATTATTAGGCAACTTCCTTTCCTTTGGCAAAATGGGTCAAAAGAAGGACTTGACAGGCTCAGAAAAGTCAAAAATAGTGAGATATCTTGCAGAGGGATGCAGCACTCTTAAAGTTGCAAAGCTTCTGAAGCGTGATCATCTAACAATCAAGCGTTTCATTCAAAATAGTCAACAGGGTTGCAAGAAGCGTGTGGAAAAACCAAGGCGCAAAATAACTGCCCATAAACTGAGAAAAGTCAAGCGTGCAGCTGCCAAGATGCCACTTGCCACCAGTTTGGCCATATTTCAGAGCTGCAACATCACTGGAGTGCCCAAAAGCACAAGGTGTGCAATACTCAGAGACATGGCCAAGGTAAGAAAGGCTGAAAGACGACCACCACTGAACAAGACACACTAGCAGAAACGTCAAGAATGGGCCAAGAAATATCTCAAGACCGATTTTTCTAAGGTTTTATGGACTGATGAAATGAGAGTGAGTCTTGATGGGCCAGATGGATGGGCCCGTGGCTGGATTGGTAAAGGGCAGAGAGCTCCAGTCCGACTCAGACGCCAGCAAGGTGGAGGTGGAGTACTGGTTTGTGCTGGTATCATCAAAGATGACAAAAGACATAAAAAATCTCCCCTAGGGGAGAAAAACACTGCGCTAACGTGAATAAGTGAAAATATATTGAATAAAAAAGCTGCCAGTACCAATTACTTAAACCAAAGCAATCCACAAAACTATAAAAAACTATAGGTACAGCGCTAAAAATTATGACGTATATATGTGAAAAATAACAAATTAGTGAAAAAGACTTAAAAATAAAGTGAAAATAATGTGGTTATAGGAAATGAGAATCGAAAGTGATCCAATTAATATAGTCCATAATATGTGAAATTTGAACATAAAAATCTTCTTCCACCAAACGACACCCAGTGAATAAGGTTGGCTCCTTACCACAAGAATAGACCGTATATGAACCGGTCAGATGAGCATGGGGATGATTATAGTCTTCCCAGACCAACTTCTCCAAAGCAACAGACAGAACAATTGATGGTTCCACAACGTAGTTTAGAGTAAAGCATGGGGATGTTTCAAAGGCTCATGGGAGAGAAAACAAAAGGACCCATAGTGTAATATGCAAAGATAGCGGGTTTATTGAACAAAGATAAATGGAGATGCACTCACATTTCAGTTGAAAAAACTGCGCGGTATAATAGTTTAAAGTTGCGGCGTCTCCTCTGTTCCGTGTTGGGGCTCCGTACTGTGTTGTCCGTATCCGGTGGACGTGATGACGCACCACTGCTAGGCCACACCTACGCGTTTCGTCATCAAAAGACGTTGTCGGGGATTGGCTGGCCGTTCGCGTCATCACGATGCCCTTAAATAATAAACTTGCGCCATCTTTGAAGAGGGCGGAAGTGCGGGCTTGATAGGGAAACGAATAACGTCAGCATCAACGCGTTCATCGCGTGCGACGTTAACTACACTAACGGAGCATAAAGTATTAGAGAAAAGGAAGACTGCCATCTTGTGGAGGGAAAGGAGAACACAGACCGGCCCAAAAACGAAAATACATATTGAAAAGGAGGCGCCGCAACCTATAACGACACTATATGAAATATCTGACATAATTCAAAAAATACAAAATAAGCACGATGTGCAATAAGCATATTAATAATAAAATTAAAATAAATTAAATACATAACATGAATATGTTTTAAAATTAATAAATCAATAGAAAAATATACAATATATATAAAAAATATACACTATATATCTAAATCATAAATAGAAATAAATTTAAAAAAATTTATTTAAAAAATTAAAAAATATACAATATAAAAAAGAATTAATGAATTCACTTTATATGATTAAAAAATGCAATGAAGCTGAATAGGGATAATTAGGTATTATTTAAAAAACAATTAATGTCCCAATCCACGTTCAACCCAAAAGGAATATAAGATCTCATCTCAAATATCCATCTGGTTTCAATCCTGGATATAGCCCTAACTTTATTAGTACCCCTCCAGTTAGGACATAACTTCTCAATAGGGACAAAAAGAGTCCCTTTAATTGATTTGTTGTGATGTTTAGCATAGTGTTTCGAGAGGTTATGTTTGGGGAACCCACTTCCTACTTTCCCAGATGTTCTTCTAGTCTAACGTGCACCGCTCTTTTTGTACGCCCTATGTACTGCTTAGAGCATGGGCATTGAATGAGATATATGACACATTCACTTGAACAGGTGATGAATGTGTCAATATTGTAGGTCTTATTAGTTTGAGTTGACTGAAAAGTCTCTAACTTCCGTCCCTGGAAGGCATTGATTTTGCAAATCTTGCATTTCCGACACGGAAAGAACCCCTTCATATTTTGAAAAAATTGAAGTGCTTTAGGAGGATTGATCACATTAGGGGCCACTTTAAACCGCAAAGAGGGGGCTCCCCTAAAAATGACCGATGGGCGATCCGGGATAATTGGACCTAATATCCTATCATTTTTAAGGACATTCCAATGTTTATTAAGTATTTTTTTGACCGAAAAGTGTTGATTAGAATAGCTGGTCAACATAGAAAATCCAAAATTAATTGCACTATTACGGTTAGCCTTCTGGTTACCACTCAACATCTGGTTCCTGTCCATGATACTCACTAGATTGATGGTTTCATCTATTTTTAACTCCTCATATCCCTTTTCTAGAAATCTAGATTTCAACACAAGGGCTTGTTGATAATAGTCGGTCAAGGTGGTACAATTTCTCCGAATTCTTTGAAACTGACCCTTAGGCACAGCATTAAGCCATTGAGGGTGATGACAACTGGATAAAGGTATATATGCATTACGATCAGTGTCTTTAAAAAAAGGTGGTGGTTTGCACCAAACCATCATAAATCTTGATATCAAGGTCTAGAAAGTGGATCTGTGATTCACTCATCTCATATTTGAGAAAAATACCCTTGGTGTTTTCATTAAGGCTGGAAAGGAATGTATCCAGGGAGGGGAGGTCACCCTCCCACACCACCAAAATGTCATCAATATATCTTTTCCAAAGCCTTAATTGACCGGGAGGATTATCATCAATAACTTCCCTCTCCCAGAACGCCATAAAAAGATTAGCTAAACTCGGAGCAAATTTAGCTCCCATGGCAACTCCGCAGTTTTGAATATAAAAATTGCCATCGAACCAAAAATAGTTATGGCTTGTGGCAAAAATTAACAAATTAATAATAAAATCTTTCTGTATCACCGATAGAGTTTTATCCTGTTCCAAATAAAAACGCACCGCTTCCAACCCATGGGCATGTGAGATGACTGTATATAATGAATTAACATCTGCCGTAGCTAGAATATACCCATCCTTCCAACCAACCTCTGTTAAGAGGTTAATCACCTGCGTGGTATCCCGCAGGTAGGAAGGGGTACTGGTAACCAAGGGCTGTAAAAACTCATCTATATATTTGCCTATTCGGGAGCGGTCACGGAGTCTATGCCACTGATTATTGGGCGGCCTGGTGGTTTAAATAAGTTATTATATATATTGTATATTTTTCTATTGATTTATTAATTTTAAAACATATTCATGTTATGTATTTAATTTATTTTAATTTTATTATTAATATGCTTATTGCACATCGTGCTTATTTTGTATTTTTTGAATTATGTCAGATATTTCATATAGTGTCGTTATAGGTTGCGGCGCCTCCTTTTCAATATGTATTTTCGTTTTTGGGCCGGTCTGTGTTCTCCTTTCCCTCCACAAGATGGCAGTCTTCCTTTTCTCTAATACTTTATGCTCCGTTAGTGTAGTTAACGTCGCACGCGATGAACGCGTTGATGCTGACGTTATTCGTTTCCCTATCAAGCCCGCACTTCCGCCCTCTTCAAAGATGGCGCAAGTTTATTATTTAAGGGCATCGTGATGACGCGAACAGCCAGCCAATCCCCGACGACGTCTTTTGATGACGAAACGCGTAGGTGTGGCCTAGCAGTGGTGCGTCATCACGTCCACCGGATACGGACAACACAGTACGGAGCCCCAACACGGAACAGAGGAGACGCCGCAACTTTAAACTATTATACCGCGCAGTTTTTTTCAACTGAAATGTGAGTGCATCTCCATTTATCTTTGTTCAATAAACCCGCTATCTTTGCATATTACACTATGGGTCCTTTTGTTTTCTCTCCCATGAGCCTTTGAAACATCCCCATGCTTTACTCTAAACTACGTTGTGGAACCATCAATTGTTCTGTCTGTTGCTTTGGAGAAGTTGGTCTGGGAAGACTATAATCATCCCCATGCTCATCTGACCGGTTCATATACGGTCTATTCTTGTGGTAAGGAGCCAACCTTATTCACTGGGTGTCGTTTGGTGGAAGAAGATTTTTATGTTCAAATTTCACATATTATGGACTATATTAATTGGATCACTTTCGATTCTCATTTCCTATAACCACATTATTTTCACTTTATTTTTAAGTCTTTTTCACTAATTTGTTATTTTTCACATATATACGTCATAATTTTTAGCGCTGTACCTATAGTTTTTTATATCATCAAAGATGAGATTGTGGGGCCTTTTCGGGTTGAGGATGGAGTGAAGCTCAACTCCCAGTCCTACTGCCAGTTTCTGGAAGACACCTTCTTCAAGCAGTGGTACAGGAAGAAGTCTGCATCCTTCAAGGAAAACATGATTTTCATGCAGGACAATGCTCCATCACACGCGTCCAAGTACTCCACAGCGTGGCTGGCAAGACAGGGTATAAAAGAAGAAAAACTAATGACATGGCCTCCTTGTTCATCTGATCTGAACCCCATTGAGAAGAACCTGTGGTCCATCATCAAATGTGAGATTTACAAGGAGGGAAAACAGTACACCTCTCTGAACATTGTCTGGGAGGCTGTGGTTGCTGCTGCACGCAATGTTGATGGTGAACAGATCAAAACACTGACAGAATCCATGGTGTCCTTGCAAAGAAAGGTGGCTATATTGGTCACTGATTTGTTTTTGTTTTGTTTTTGAATGTCAGAAATGTATATTTGTGAATGTTGAGATGTTATATTGGTTTCACTGGTAAAAATAAATAATTGAAATGGGTATATATTTGTTTTTTGTTAAGTTGCCTAATAATTCAGCACAGTAATAGTCACCTGCACACACAGATATCCCCCTAAAATAGCTAAAACTAAAAACAAACTAAAAACTACTTCCAAAAATATTCTACTTTGATATTAATGAGTTTTTCGGGTTCATTGAGAACATGGTTGTTGTTCAATAATAAAATCAATCCTCAAAAATACAACTTGCCTAATAATTCTGCACTCCCTGTATAGCAGTGTGCTCCACAGTGTCCTGAGCTCCCCTTTATAGCAGTGTCCAGAGGCCCTCCTTTATAGCAGTGTTTTGAGACACCCTTTATAGCAGTGTCCCCCACCCCCATTTGTGTCCAGAGCCCCCTTTTTTAGCACCCCCCCCAGCTGACGAGTTTTACACCACTATTAATTGGCTATGATTAAGCACTGGTAATAGTGGTGTGAAACACGTCAGTTGATTTTTATCCAATGTTTGTATGGACTATGTTTTCAATAAAGGTATTTATTTGGAGTGCGGCCATCCGGACATTTTTTTTGCTCACATGTATCTTGCATACTGAGTTGGCACCCTACTTGGCGGGGGAGGTGATAGTTTGGAAGTGCTACCTGGATCAGTGCATCGCTTGCTTACACAGGGCATGTCTGGACGGAGGGCGGTAGCTGTTTTAATTTTCTCGTTAACAGGCTAACAGGCTTTTCTTGTTAACAGGTTAATCATTAGTGCCCTGATTACAATAAAGCCCCAGACGTGCAACCAATCCATGCCCATAAGTGCCACCAATCAGTGCCCATGACTGCCCTCTACTGGTACCAGTCAGTTACTGACAGAAACTAAGAAAAACTTTTTTTTTTCAAAAAATGTGGTTGTCTTTTTTTTTTTTTTTTTGGAAAAACCCAGCAATGATTAAATACCACCAGAAGAAAGCTTTGTTTGTGTGAAGAAAATTATTAAAAACAAATTTTGGTACAGTAATGCATGACCGTCCAATTGTCATTTAAAATGCGACAGCACTGAAAGCTGAAAAATGGCCTGGTCAGGAAGGGGGCGAAAAGTGGTTAAATAGCGTTTTAATTAATAAAAAAAGAAAAAAAAGGGGGGGTGATATAGTAATGAGGGAGGTGTGGTCCACAGAAGAAAAACACGCCCTGTGACGCAGTAAGTGGTCACATGATGTTATAGGACATCAGGGCTCAGAATGCATTTTTTTTAATTTTGAACTGATAGGTGCAGATTAAGGCCCCTTTCAGACATCCGCCTCCGTTCGTCCGTTTTTTACAAGTCCGTAAACGGACTTGTAATGCATCCTTATGGGATTGCGTCCGTTAGCGGATGATGCATCCGCTAACGTCCGCAAAGATCCGCGTCCGTCTGGATCCGGTTTTTCGGACGGAAGAAAACACTATTTTTCTTCCGTCCGGTGGATCAGATGAATAAACGGTCCGTATTCATACGATTCCCCATAGGGGAGAGCGGAGGAGAGGCAGGGCGGTCCCTGCACAGTGTGCGGGGACCGCCCTGTCCGCCGACAGCTCAGCGGGGATTTACGGATGATCCCCGCTGAGCCGACGGACACACGCGGAGCGGACCGAAAAACGGTCCACTCCGTGTGAAAGGACCCTTAAAGCCGCCATGGACTAGGCAATGAGAGAGAATTAATGCGAAGCGAAAGGAATATACTGACCTGCACTACTGATGAGATGACTGTAGGAAGATCGAACAACGGAAGTCGCAGGATATTAAAGAGAGATATTGTTGTAAAAACCTTTGATGCCGTCAAAACGTTTTCTTCATTGATCAGGAAATATACTCCAAATGTAGCAATGGAGACCTTGACAATAAAAGAAGGAAAACGTTGTGTGTTATATAGATTGCACATTACCCTGGGAAAAATGTATCCAAATAAATTCAGACTGTAAAATACATTAAAACATAATGTGACATTTGTAGAATTGCAGAAGAGGGAAATTTCTTTGTATATCCAACTCTTTCAGGAAACAAAAGTGTTTTGTGTTTAGTTCTGGTGGGACATATGGGGGCAGGGGAGAATTCCAGGTTTAGTTTCACATAGAAGTGCCCACAGCTTATACATTTTTTACATTAAAATATTGCTACTTTATACCTTTTCAGCTGATCTGTATACCAAGGTCAGTGATAAACTGCAGAGTTTCTCCAGTACTGAGAGTTCAGGTAGGAGGAGATTTCCACTTCAGCCTGTATGTATACACACCCACATGTGTGATGTCATTATGTGGCCTGGCTAGCTCTGAGAGTAATTATTCTCTCCAGCATAAAAGACACAACTGAGCATGTGCAAGTTGGCTACCCTGCATGTGTTAGCTGGTTAGCTGGTCTTCCCCAGATAGACAGTGCAGGAGGGGAGGATCTGTGCATACAGGATAGAAACAGTGGAGGATTAACCCCTTTCCACAGTGAGTATAACCTATGCTGCATATACAGACTGATTTTACTGTTGTGGGTTTAATAACACTTTTAGCAGTTGTTTGGGCCGAGCTGACCCAAATCACCTATTTCCTAACTGAGGTGCCTGCTGCCAGCACTGTATAAACTGTATGCAGCATCCGCTCCATATAGTATGTGTGTCGTGTCGGCAGCAGTATGAGGACTTTCTGTCTGCTGCTGGGACAAAATGGAGTTGGGCTAAGTGCCTTCTAGCCATTTACAGGAAGTTTTTTTATCAATGAATACAATACTTCCTCTGATTGGTTGAGGTGTAGGGGCGGGTAAATGATATCACAATCTCCAGAACAATGTCTCTTCTACAATAAAATAAACTTACTTGACTGTTTGCAATCCTCTGCAGAATGCCACTGTGGCAGAATCAATGACTCCAGCACATGTGCTGAAGTGATGTCATCCTGCACCAACCAATCAAGACAATCTGAGACCGGCACCCAGAAGAAGACACCAGTGGCGGTGAGGGTCCTTTGGGGCATCGGACCCATTGGAGCAGAGGTAGTGTTGCTGCTTTTAATTCTGCTTTGAGTTTATCAGATATATACAGTAAAAAAAATAGAGCTCTTTTAAACGCACTAAGGCTAGGTTCACAGTTTTCAGAAATGCATTACAGTTCTATACACATATGCATAGATCTCCCCACCCATCCCCTCTTCCCTCCTTCCATTCATTCCTCCATCCATAAATCTGTCCATTCTTCCATTCACTCACCCACCCCTACTTTTCTATCCATTCATCCCTCTATTCATCCATCCCTCCTTTCCTTCTGGATGACCATACAGTATACAATTAGACTGTACAATCTCCATAAAGCTGACCCAACACTAAAAAAAAAAAAATCTGATTGGACATTCTCCTTTAGATGTAAATTAGGGGATGCACAAGTTTAGTCAAGCCTAGGGCAGCACAAAACCTAAATACACCACTTCTGCTGGGCTGAATGCTCGGATATGGGTCATATATGGATTTAGGGGGGGGGCAAAATCTAAGAATTATTATATTTTTTATTGCTGACAATTATTTTGTTTAAATTCAGCTGCCAGCAGAAACCCCGCTGACAGCTGCTGACTTATTTGTTAAGTACGAGGCGGCCACCTGCTCCTTAACCACTTGCCCACCGCAGTACGAGAAAATACGCCCTGGGCTTTGTGCGGTGATATCTGAATGATGCCTGCAGCTACAGGCATCATTCAGATATCACCCTCTATAGCCAGCGATTCTGTGCACAATAAGAATGATCAAATCGGCAGGTCCACCGCTTGATCATTCTTATAGGTGGCGGAAGGTCCCCCGCCCCTCCCGCCGCCATCCGCTGCTTTTCCGGGCTCTCCCGTGCCATCGGGGGCCCGGAGAGTGAATCGGCCGGTGCTCGGTGAAGAACCATAGAGATGACAGGTGACCAGACGGTCACCTCTATGACCGCCGGAGGACCGGGCGCGACGTTATGACGTCACGCCTGGTACCCAGAAGTAAACAAAGCCGCAATCGTGGCTGTCGGAGTGAGATCGGTGAATGTTTTTTCACCGATTTCATGCTTGTAAGCCTGGAGGAGAGATGTGGGGTCTTATTGACCCCATATCTCGCCATAAAGAGGACCTGTCACACTGATCCCTTTTACAAGGGATGTTTACATTCCTTCTAATAGGAATAAAAGTGATAAAAAAATAGTAAAATAAAAAAATATATATATTTTTTTTAAAACGCCCCTTTCCCCAGTAGCTCGTTCGCAGAAGAGAACACGCATGCAAGTCCCGCCCACATATGTAAACACAGTTCAAATCCCACATGTGAGGTATCGTCACGTGCGTTAGAGCATGTGCAACAATTCTAGACCTCATCTGTAACTCGAAAATAGTAACCTGTAAAAAAAATGTACGATTTTGAAGTACCGAAGTTTGGCGCCATTCCATGAGTGTGCGCAATTTTAAAGCATGACATGTTAGGTATCTATTTACTCGGCGTAACATCATCAGAAAAAAAGTTGCAATGACTGCCATTTTATTCCCTAGGATCTCTGCTAAAATATATATATATATATATATATATATATATATATATATATATATATATATATATATATAATGTTTGGGGGTTCTGATTAATTTTCTAGCAAAAAAAATTGTGATGTTTACATGAAGGAGAGAAGTGCCAGAATAGGCCCGGTGGTCAAGTGGTTAAAAACTCACAATCAGAAAGGTAAGTATGTTATTTCTTCTTTTACAGATGGCCTATTGGGTCAAAGTGACCCTAAGGTAACCGGGTCACTTTATGATCTGGCTGGTGGCCATTAATTACTACACAGCAGTGCTTTCAGCCGTGCCACAATCCATAAACCCTCATAAAAGTCTCTTTTTTAATCAGTCAAATAGACATCCTTAGGCTGCATTCACACCTGGGTGTTTTGTCGCCCTACGCCCGACGCTGTAGCAGCCTAAAATACGCTGGAGGGGCGAATTTACATTGTCGGCTATGGAGATGGTTCACATCTCTACGCTGAAGGCTGAAACGCCATACGCCTGAACAGGGCTTTTTTTTCAGGGGGAACTTGGGGGAACTGAGTTCCACCACCTTTGGTTCAGACCCTTTGGTGCCTGCTCACCACAATCACTTGTAAACACAGACGTCTGGTTTCTGTGTTTACAAGTGACAGCTCTGCACCCTGTGTGTAACCCCCTGAACTCTGCATTCTATGTAATGCAATCCTGGTATTTAATGCCCCTTTAACACCCTTCTACTGTTTGTGAAATCTGAACGGGGTAGTGGGCGAGTTCCTGCACCTATTTTCTGAGAAAAAAAGGTCTGCGCCTGAAGCTTGAATGAAGTCCCGGACCCTTTTTGTCAGGAGTATCAGGCGTTCGGCAATAGCCGACAATGTAAAGATCACCCCTCCAGCAAAAAACAAGGCGCGTTTTGTCGCCGCAAATCGCCTATTTCATGTCGCCGAAATACGCTGCAATCTGCCTACGCCTAGGTGTGAATGCAGCCTTACAGCTACAATACAGTGACAACACAACAGTATGGCTTACCAGGAAAGGGATGCAGGTGAGTGTCAGCATAGAAAATGTGGTCAGATATCCAGAAGATTTTAGCACATCCATTTCCTTCTCCCTAATTTCACCGACTTTCCTCTGATAAGACGGTTCCCAGGCATACAGCTTCAGAATCTGAAAACATTACACAGAATTCATATGAATACCATAATACATAACATAAAACAGTACACAAATCTATGGTGGGGAACTGTTCGTAACCTCTCCTCTGTCACTGTTTGACCACATGCACACTGTATTCTCTTGGACAGGGCTATGCAATTAGCGGACCTCCAGCTGTGGCAAAACTACAAGTACCATCATGCCTCAGCCTCTGGGTTCATGCTTGTGGCTGTCAGAGTCTTGCTATGCCTCATGGGAATTGTAGTTCTGCAACAGCTGGAGGTCCGCTAATTGCATATTCCTGCTCTAGGACGTCTTTTTTCCTACAGCAGTTTAGCAGCAGAAAAAAAAAAAAAATTGCATGCGTGTTCATGCGCTTTAACGTGCATTCCTGCATCTCGCGTTAAAGCATTCTATTGGCCAGAATGTTAATTTATTCCGGTCATTAGAATGTATTAACGTGTAAGTGCACAAAAACGCACCCATCGTTGACGCACGTTTGGGGTATTTTGAGCAATTTTTAAGCTCAAATGCTCCTCTTCTGAACGTGACTTGATGGGTTTTTTTTCTGCCTCTAGCCTGCTGTAAACACCTATAGCAGGGATATGCAATTAGCGGACCTCCAGCTGTTGCAAAACTACAAGTCCCATCATGCCTCTGCCTCTGAGTGTCATGCTTGTGGCTGTCAGAGTCTTGCTATGCCTCGTGTGGGAATTGTAGTTCTGCAACAGCTGGAGGTCCGCTAATTGCATATCCCCGACCTATAGTGTGCATGGGCACAAAGGCTAACAAAAAAATCTTATAGCGCAATTGTGCCTGGGCCCTTTTTTTTATTCCTTGAAAGATAGTGCAACTTTTTTTATAAAATATAGTTGAAATAGGGAAAATTAACAGGAGGCATTCTCAGGTGATCGAAAAAGGCATCCTGTAAAGTCCCAAAACATTGGCCTGTAATGCCTATTTTCCTCAATTTTACACTTACCTTTATTCCATGCAGGATTTCATTCAGTAACTTGATGCGCAGATCTTTACTCTTCAAATGGCTTTTCTGTAAGGAGAGAAAAGATGTTATATCTGTAGATGTAATCTGGAACTAGTAGCATTGAAAAATCATTAACCACTTGTCGCCCGCCAATGACATATTGACGTTGCCAAAGTGGTTTCAATATCCTGACTGGACATCATATGACGTCCTCAGGATATTGAGCCGCTGCGCGCCCCCGGGGGCGCGCATCGCGATGATGGTTGTTGCAGGGTGTCAGTCTGACACCCCGCAACACCGATCTAGGTAAAGTGTCTCCGACGGAGACTCTTTACCACGTGATCAGCCGTGTCCAATCACGGCTGATCACGATGTAAACAGGAAAAGCCGGTAATCTGTCAGACGCGAGTAGAGGAGAGCCGATCGGCTGCTCCTCTGACAGGGGGGGTTTGCACTGATCGATTATCAGTGCAGCCCCCCCCCCCCACTGGACCACCAGGGATGCCACTAGTCCACCAGGGATGCCCACCACAGATGCCACCAGGGATGCCCACCTAGACCACCAGGGATAATAAACACAAAGGATGCCAATTAGTGCCACAATGAATGCCAATCAGTGTCCACAATGGGCATCACTGATTGGCATCCATTAGTACAAAACATACAATAGTGCCACCTATAAGTGCCCATCCATGCCACCTATCAGTGCCCATCCATGCTGCCTATCCGTGCCCATCCATGCCGCCTATCCATGCTGCCTATCCGTGCCGCCTATCAGTGCCGCATATTAGTGCCCATCAATGCCACCACATCAGTGCCACCTCATCAGTGCCCATCAGTGCCGCCTTATCAGTGCCGTACCAGTGCCCGTCAGTGCCGTACCATCAATGCCCATCAGTAAAGGAGAAAACTTATTTTTTTCAAAGATTTTGGTAATTTAATTTTTTTTTGCAGAAAATAAAGATCCCAGAGGTGATCAAATACCACCAAAAGAAAGCTCTATTTGTGGCAACAAAATTATACACATTTATTTTGGGTACAGTGTAGCATGACCGTGTAATTGTCATTCAAAGTGCAACAGCACTGAAAGCTAAAAATTGGTCTGGGCGGGAAGGTGTATAAGTGCCCTGTATGGAAGTGGTTAAAGGTTATATAAACCCAATGATGAACTCTTTGCTCCCCTTTGCACTGTTAATTATACCATTAGAAAGTGTTTTGTTGTACAGGATCTGTTGGATGGGTACAAAAAAACAACAACTGAATGTTGATTCTCCATATTATGAAGAGGAGAGGGAGGCGCCTGGTAGGCCTAACACACTTCCTGTCTTGGGGTGACAACGCTGCTCCTTCATAAATGCAGGCCGCTTCTCGGCCTTTTGGCTAAGATCAAATGTAGTATCTGTTCTTATCAGTTGTCAGAGGAGAGCTGAAGCACCTCCTACATGGGGAGGGTGGATGCAATCCAATGACGTCATTGCACCTGGAAGGATGGTTTCAGCAGTGACTACGCCGTGCTACCCGACAGATAACGGGGCTGGCCCATGGTTGAGTCTGAGCCATCTGGAAGGGTGCTTCTGGTGAGGATGGATGGCTGCGCTTGGTCTGGTCTTTTTGCCGGGTTCTAGTCCGGCCTTCTGGCTGGCTGGTGTAAGTGATATCTCTGTCAGCGATCCGGTCGAAGGAGCTGGTAATGCCCTGGGAGGAGACGGGGTAGGACCATGCAAATCCGCCGGGTTGACGGGGGGCCTGGAAGTATTGGTGGAGGCTGCTACTGGAGCGGCAGTTCTCCCTAAGAAAACCTTGAAGGGCTCTCTTTCTGGCAGGGGTGGAGGGTTGCACTGGCCAGTCGGGGGGTTGGATTTGGAACGGAAAAGCCTATGGTGCATGTGCCCCAGGAGTGGCAGTCCAGGGGTGTCTGAGAATCACTGTGAGTGAGGGTCACTTTGATTTAAAGACACCACGGTCACTAGATAGTTTCAGCAGGGACTACGCCGTGCTGCCCGACAGATACTGGGGGCCGGCCAATGGTTGCATCTGAGCCACCTGGAAGGGTGCTTCTGGTGGGGATGGGTGGCTGTGCCTGGTCTGGTCTTTTTGCCGGGTTCTAGTCTGGCCTTCTGGCTGGCTGGTGTAAGTGCTGTCCCTGTCAGAGATCTGGTAGGAGGAGCTGGAACTGCCCTGGGATATGACGGGGTAGGGCCATGCAAATCCTGCTGGGTTGACGGGGAGTCTGGAAGGGTTAGTATTGGTGGAGGCTGCTAGATGGGGGCAGCTTTCCCCCAAGAAAACCTTGAAGGGCTCTCTATCTGGCAGGGGTGGAGGGCTGCACTGGCCGGTTGGGCGGTTGGATTTGGAACGGAAAAGCCTATGGTGCATGTGCCCCTGGAGTGGCAGTCCAGGGGTGTCTGAGAATCACTGTGAGTGAGGGTCACTTTGCTTTAAAGACACCACGGTCACTGCACCAGCTACACGCTTTTTTAGCACCTGCCTCCTGGGCCGGGCCTTTTGGCCAGGACCGGAGGAATTTTTTATTCCTGGCCGGAGGGCCTGGTCATTGTTAAACACAATGACCACTTCTTTCACTCTCCTCTCCACTATCCCTTCCCCCACTTTATTTAATTTATTGCCTATGTTTGTCACGTTTTTGTCTTTTTTTGTTTGTGCACGTTTTGTACACAGTGTGATTAGTAGGGTGCCGGTCCTCGGGCCAGCCCTGAACGTCTTGGGAGTGGGTGGACATGGCCTTCTGGCTTAGTTCACCTGCTCTCATGGGGTCTCCCTTCGGCGGAGCCCCACCTAGTACTGGGAGGGTTCTGTTTCGGCAGTCCCTCCGAGGAAGTTGGGGCCGTGTTGGCTTTGGTTGCTCGGACCACAGAACCTTAGTCCCCGTCTGGAGCCTAACGCCCCAGGGGATCAGGGTTTAGGCTTTTCAAAAAGTGAGCGTTGTCATCTAGCCACTGCATCTGCACTGCGCTCCTTTTTTTTCTCTACATGTTTGTGTCACCTGCACTATATACTCAAGTCTTTTTTCACTTTATAGGGTGTGGGTCTTCAGGCCTAACCTACAGTCCTAATATCTAAGGGTAGGATGTATGGCCCTTAGGTTTCTGCCTTTCCTGCCTTGAAGGGGGGGTCTCTATGGGAGAGCCCCTCACCTTCTATTCGTTGGTTGGTTTCAGATGACAATGAAAAGTGGGGTCTGCCGGGCATTTTAGCAAGTATGCCTTGCTCCTATACCCTATGACACAACCTATGTGCACTTTTTTGTGTATATTCACACACTTTTTGGCTAATTTTTGGTGTTTTGTTTTTGCACACCCCACCATGGGTTTGAAGCAAAAAACTAAAGAGAGCGTTGTCACCCTAGGACAGAAAACTAGCAAGATCATCAGGTAAAATTAAAGGGAAAAAAAGCCTTAAAAAAATAAAAAATGAATGAAGCCACCAAATCTAAGGACTGGTAAACTTGAATAAATTATAGCAGTTGTAAAAGTTTTTTCTTTAAAAATAATAAACATGTGTGACAGGAAGTCAGGTAAATCTGTGGGTGTTGTCACAGACGGGAGATTCATTTCTGCCTTGTTTAGACAATACACCAATTACTATTAGGCGTCGGCTGCAGAAATAGCCAGAAAGGTTCAGGATGTTGGAAAACTTCAGCTGTTCAGAATGAGGTAATTAAGGCCTCTATAAATCATCCAAAAGGATGACAACTGATTTCTGCATCCTGAGGCTTTTTGAGTGAAGGAGAGCAGTGACTTCTGAAGAGGTAAGGTGCTTGTTGATATTTCTGTGTGATAAATATCAAAGAGACTTTTTTGTTTTCTGCTGTATGACCAGCAGTGTCTGCCCAGCAGTAGGCTGTGCCAGACTCCATAGGGAGGTTCCTGTGTTGGGAAGGTAGACGCCCCAAGTGGCAAGGGTTTATTTTATGTTATGTTTTGTTTATGCTGTTTTGATGCTTGCACTTGTATCCAGAAATATGGAAGAATAAACCATATCTTTTGTTTTCAACCATCCTCAACTGCCTTTCTGTACAGTTCAGTGTGTAGTGAACCCATCCAGGGGGTCACACACACCCGCTAACGAGCTAATTCCTCACACATATTATACTTACCTACTCTGTGCAATGGTATTCTAGTCTCCTCCTCTTCTACGCGCACCACCATAGGAAGTCGCTTCCACTGACACACACAGTGCATCTCGGCCCCACCTTCCCATTCTCTCCTCACAGGATCTTATTGACAGCAGCAGGAGGCGGTAAGGCAAGTATAAACTAGGGGAGGTGAGTGGGCGATACAACTAGTGAAACATATTTTACCATAATGCAGATAATGCATAGAAGTGGTAGTAAACCCTTACATATACTCCTTAAAGTGACTGGCCTCAGGTGATACACAAAGATGAAACAAATCATCCTACATAGGTTGTACAGTGAGGGAAAAAGTAATTGATCCCCTGCTGATTTTGTACCGTGTTTCCCCAAAAATAGGACCAGGTCTTATATTAATTATGCCAAAAAAAAAAAACAGTGGGGCTTATTTTTGGGGTAGGTCTTACCATGTAATGTGCTGTCTTCTCTCCCTCCCTGCCTGTCAGGAATCCCCAGTGTGAACTGAGTTAAAATGCTTGAAAAATCCTACAATACACTCTATTACAGTATTATATAATGTACAATGTGCGTGTTCCTGTAATATAATTGTGCCAAATACCTTTGTTATAGCGCCATTCTGTGCTTCTGTGACCCACTGGAGCTCTCTTCCCGGCAATTATATTACAGAAACACAAACATTGTACATTATATACTACTGTAATAGAGTGGATTTTACAAGCATTTTTAACTAGGGATTATTTTCGGGGTAGGTCTTATATTGCAGCTCTCCTGGAAAATAAGACTAGGGGCCAGATTCACGAACACTTGCGCTGGAGTATTTCGATATGCGCCGCGTAACTGTGATGATGCGCCGTCGTTTCTATGTGCCCGTACCCACCAAACTAGATGCGCCCAATAACGGGTCATTTGCGACCGGCGGAACGTTCCGACGCCAGAGTATCGTCAGCGCTTATTTTCGCTGGGCGCATCAGTCGCGCCCATTGATTTCCCCTGCAAATATGCAAATGAGGGAGATTTCCCAATTCACGAACGGATTAGCACCATACGCTGGCTACATGCGCCGCGCGTATCTGGTCCGTCCGGCGCAAAGTTATTTCTACAAAAGGCTTTATCTTTACTCCAGACGGTCACAGGTCAGCAGGAGAGCAGCTACAGCAGCGTTACCGACGATAGGAGCTAGCTGAGCACCCCCACTTGCAAGGACAACACCTCTGTGTGCCAACATGCCAGGGGCACTCGTGGTCCTAGAACTACTGATGGGTCCCCTGGAACCAAGAAGGCGGGCACGTGAGAGGATATACCGCACTCGTATGAACCTCTTTGGCATGGGGGATGAGGAGGTGTATCGCCTCTTCAGATTCAGCCCTGATGCAATACTTGAACTAACCACAACCCTGCAGGATGACATCACCAGCAAGACATACCGCTCACAAGCAGTGCAGCCACTGGTGAAGGTCCTGGCAACACTCCATTTCCTTGCCAGTGGATCATTCCAGCGTACAAGTGGAGTGGTGGCTGGGATGTCACAGTCCTCTTTGAGCAGATGTGTGCACCAGGTTGTCCCTGCAATCCTCAGACGCATGTCCAACCAGTTCATCAGACCAACCACTGAGGAGCTGCGGCAGAAGGCAATGACAGATTTCTACAACATTGCCAGATTCCCACGCACTGTGGGGGCCATTGATTGCACACATGTGGCACTCCAGCCCCCCAGTGCCACAGAGCACATATACCGCAATCGGAAGCATTGGCATTCCATCAACGTACAGGTGATAGCCGATGCCCAACGCCTCATATGGCACGTCCGTGACAAACACCCCGGGTCCAGCCATGACAGCTACATATACAATCAGAGCCCCATCCCAGCAGAATTTAACCAGAACATGTATGGGGACAGCTGGCTGATTGGTGAGTGACATGGGAGTCAGGCATGACTATCCCCTCCCGTGATGCACAACAGAAATCGCACATGCATGACTAACATTCTCCTGTCTTTTCCTTACAGGTGACTCTGCATATGCACTGGGACCCCATCTAATGACTCCTTTCCGGAACCCCCAAACCAGAGGAGAGAGAAAATACAATGAAGCACACATCAAAACCCGTGCAGTGGTGGAGCAAACATTTGGGCTCCTGAAGTCCCGTTTCCGGTGCCTGGATAAGTTGGGGGGACCCTATTGTATTCCCCTACCTTCGTGTGTCAGATCATCGCTGCATGTTGCATTCTGCACAACTTTGCTATGAAAAAAGGCTGCATATTGACATACGTGATGACCTGACCCCCGACCCACACAGTCCCCACCTGCCAGAGGACACCCAGTCTGCTGATGGAAGAGCAGTCAGGAGGGTCCTCGCCGTAGGCATCTTTGGACACTAAACCAAAACATTAATAACACAGACAGTGCACGCCGTGTACACCACTGATGTCACTAGATCCACACACCACATGCACATCGCATTGGATTAGCCCAAGTCCAGCATGTAGGAGTTGGGAGCAGTAACGCCAGCGTCAAGGCCCCAATGATGTCACTGTCCATTCACACACCTTTCACACGTGATTCATTCAGCCGTGGGTTCACTTCACCACCACGGCCGAGGGTGACACCCCTTACTGTCAGGAGTGCCACCCCTCACATTCACACACCATTCACATGTCCCTGCACTCCTGACCGTGTGCAGTACAAAAATAAATTAATAATATCATATCCTGATAAAATAAAATAAACAAAATCTCATAACCTGAGCAAAAGAAAAAATAAACTCATGACCTGAGTATGTCCAAATCAAAAATATATAAAACAATAAAAAAAAAAAGGCCTCATCGGGGATGCCGGGGGCTTCTTCTGGGGGCCCCTCTCTGGCTCCGCAGCTGCCTGGATGGAGTGGGGTGGGGGGGGGAGCATCTGGAGGTGGGTTGATCCCCAGGTGGGCCACTCCTGACAGGTGTGGCCCTGCATGCCCTCCAAGGCCCTGGCTATCCGTCCAAGGTAGGAGTTGGTCTGGGCCTGCATCCGGAGCTGACGGGTGACCTGGTAGTGCTGGGCCCGCCGACTCAGCCTCCCTGGTCCGGATGGCAGCACTGTTGGCCTGGACGGCTGCAGTAAGGTGCTGGATATCCCCCTGCACCATCCCCCCAAAAGTGGTGACCACTGCAGCGCAGTTGCAGCTGACATCCTGCCTGCGTTGCTGAGGTTGGCAACGGAGCCCAGGCTGTCAGACACTTTCTCCAAGTGCACCGCCTATGGCCCCCATTTGTTTCCGTCTGCCTGGCGTGATCCCTCTCCAACTGGTCCTGTATACCATCAGACACCCCCCTGGTCTTCTGGGTCGCCTTCCTGGGGCCAGAAGATGGATGTCCTCGGGTGGAAGGAGTCGCCCTTGAGGGGCTTCCAAGGATGGGGGAGGGGACGACAGACGGCCCAGGAGAAGGGGAGGAGACAGACAACACTAATGAAAAGTCCTGCTCTGCCACAGCAGGAGGACCTCCACAACCACCTCGGCAGGTGTGGTGTGGCCACTCTCCTCCTCCACAACCTCTTCACCACCCAGTGGCTCAGGCACACGATGGCGTTGGGGGGGATGGGGTGGAAATGCACGCGCTGACAGATGATGGCCCAGCTCCGTCATCTGTGGATGACACAAAGCAGACACATGTTGGTGGGTCCACACACTTGGCACATGTACCTCCCCCCCCCCCAAATGCAAAACAACAAATAGGGGATTATAAAACACTTACCTGTCCTTGTGCCTTCCTCCACGGAGTCATAGCCTGCGACCCCTCCACCTGCTCCCTCTCCAGGCAGCGAGCAACCACCTCCTCCTCTGCGGTTAGGGTGACAGGACATGGGGGACACCACCTGTGCCCCTCTCATACCTCCTGATGGAGGCCACCTTGTCCCTCACTTCGCCGCAGGTCATTAATTTTTTTTTGTATGTCCCCAGCAGTCCAGGTGGAGTAGCCCAGGACATTGACCCTGGCAGCAATCGACTCAGGATGCCCTGCTTCCTCTCCCGGCTGGTCCTCCGGCTTTTTTTGCCATGGAGAAATTCATTATCCGTCTCCATTGCCGAAATGATCACTGAGACCTCCTGGGCATTAAAATTCAGGTTCCTCTCTCTCTCTGGGGGTAGCGGGAGCAGCCATCACAGCACAAAAGTATCTTCCCTGGGGTGGGGGGAAGCGGAAATACTTTTGCGCCGGAAATGGCGTTTCCGCCAGCGCTTTTAAGCGCCAGCGGAACGCATTGCGCTGACGTTTCCCAGGAAGTGGTGCCGACGGAAGTTGTGAGCATGCGCACAAGGGGGGCGAGTGGAGCCGCACTCACTGCGCATGCTCCGTGGATGATGCGCTGAACGTAAGCCTCTGCGCTGGGCTCCGCCCATCATTTACATATGATCACACCCACTTCCACTTGCGTCGGGTTACGCCAGCGCATTATCGTTACTCTGGCGCAAGTTTACGCGCAACTGCTATGTGAATTACAGGACTTGCGCTGAAAGGGTCTTCAGAGTAACGTAAATGAGAAGCGTTACTCCAGAGGAAAGATACTCTCATCTACCTGAATCTGGCCCTAGGTCTTATTTTCAGGGTAGGTCTTATTTTTGGGGAAACAGGGTATGTTTTCCCACTGACAAAGAAATGATCAATCTATCATTTTAATGGTAGGTTTATTTTAACAGAACAACAACAAAAAAATCCAGAAAAACACAATTTCAAAAAAGCTATAAATTGATTTGCATTTTAATAAGTGAAATAAGTATTTGATCCCCTATCAATTAGTAAGATTTCTGGCTCCCAGGTGTCTTCTATACAGGTAACAAATCAAGGGAGTTTGGGACTTTAAATGAGGCCATAAACAAGGTGGGGGTATGGGGTAAAAATTACATATTTATTGATCATAGTAGAGTATACAGCACATATCAATGACAGGAACTACTGATAGAAAAAACATTGTAATAAATATAATTACAATAATAATAATAATCTTTCCCTCTATCAGCTAATCTTTACTCTAACCCATCGTTTGTGAGCAATTGAGGATTGTCCCTTCTACTTGTTTATTTTTTCACTAGCTATGCCCTTTGGCCATTTGGATAATATACATATGGTCATTTACTTTACTCTATTACCAAGATACCCCTATAGATATACTATCTCTATATTTGCTCATCCAATAATCATTTGTATCCTTCATATCCTATCAGGATACTATTATATACTTCTTATGTAATCTTTATTCTTAAACTCCCTTCAGGCATCCATGACTGATGAAATACTGTATCCAACCTTGTATATTGGCACTCTGGGCTTGCGTCCTGTAGGTGGTGAGGCTATGCGCCCTGCCAGCACGCTGCTCTTTTGTACCTCAGCTCCCGGGACAGGTAATCTATTGGTCCAGGCTCTTTACTTGTCACATCCCACTGCAGTTGTTCCATGTAAGTAACTTAGGTGGGGTTTATCCGCCCTCTTCCTATTATGATTAGTTATCATCATACTCATTCTATTCTACTTTTACCTTAGACACCTCTGATTATCTGCCCCTGATGAGTGGTTTACACGAAACGCGTCGGGCAATTTAAGATACAGACATATGACAATATCACATCAACGACTCTAAATTATCGTACTTACCAATCATGATTTCACTGTTCCATATTTTTTCCCTCTGCAAGTGCTGTTTTATTTATTTATCTTTTACATTCTATGTACATATAATAATCTCTGGAAATGTATATATGTATTACTGTGACCACTACGTGGCGCTAGGTTACTATATACTTGATGTACCCTTGTTGCCGATTTTTACTTATGCACAGAACCATGTGATTGTAAATCTTATGAAATTATATTTATTACAATGTTTTTTCTATCAGTAGTTCCTGTCATTGATATGTGCTGTATACTCTACTATGATCAATAAATATGTAATTTTTACCCCATACCCCCACCTTGTTTATGGCCTCATTTAAAGTCCCAAACTCCCTTGATTTTTTACTATTGAACCCGGGATGGAGTCACAACACAAGTGTCTCATCCAAAGTCCCAACCTTTTCCCCATTTTTTTCTATACAGGTAACGAGCACTCTTAAAGGGAGTGCTCCTAATCTCAGCTTGTTACCGGTATAAAATACACCTGTCCACAGAAGAAATCAATGAATAAAATTCCAATCTCTCCACCATGGTGACCAAAGAGCTGCCCAAGAATGTCAGGGACAATATTGTAGACCTACACAAGGCTGGAATGGGTTACAAGACCATTGCCAAGCAGCTTGATGAGAGGGTTGGAGCGATTAATTGCAAATGGAAGAAACACAAAATAACAGTCAATCTCCCTCGGTCCGGGGCTCCATGCAAGATCTCAACTCGTGGAGTTTTAATGATCATGAGGAGGGTGAGGAATCAGCCGAGAACTACACAGGAGGATCTTGTCAATGATCTCAAGGCAGTTGGGCCCATAGTCACCAAGAAAACAATTGGTAACACACAATCCCATGAAGGACTGAAATCCTGCAGTGCCCGCAAGGTCCCCCTGCTCAAGAAAGCACATGTACAGTCCGTCGGAAGTTTGCTAATGAACATCTGAATGATTCAGAGGAAAACTGGGTGAAAGTGTTGTGGTCAGATGAGACCAAAATCAAGCTCTTTGGCACCATCTCAACTCGCCATGTTTGGAGGAGAAGGAATGCTGCCTATGATCCCAAGAAACCTATCCCCACCATCAAACACGGAGGGTCAAACATTGTGCTTTGGGGGTGTTTTTCTGCTAAGGGGACAGGACAACTTCACCACATCAAAAGGACGATGGACCATCAAATCTTGGGTGAGAACCTCCTTCCCTCAGCCTGGGCATTGAAAAATGGGTCGTGGATGGGTATTCCAGCATAACAATGACCCAAAACACATGGCCGAGGCAACAAAGGAGTGGCTCAAAAAGAAGCACATTAAGGTCCTGTAGTGGCCTAGCCAGTCTCCAGACCCTAATCCCATGTCTATGTTTTTTATGTTTGTTTTCAATAAAAACTATCTGATTTAACCACTTGAGATCCGCGCTATGGACAAAAGACGTCCACAGCGCGTCTCTCAAGTGCCGGGTAGATGTCTTTGGACGTCCTGTCATGTAATTCCCCGTGCGCGCCACTGGGTGGCACGCAGCGTGGAAAAACAGTGCACGGCGCATCGCTGATGAACCGATGCGTGTGCCTGGCAGCCGCGATGTCCGCCGGGTACACGCGATCAGAGGTGACAGCAGGGACGTGGAGCTCTGTGTGTAAACACAGAGCTCCACGTCCTGTCAGGGAGAGAGGAGACCGATCTGTGACCCTTGTACATAGGGACACAGCATCGGTCACCTCCCCCAGTCAGTCCCCTCCCCCCACACAGTTAGAACACACCCAGGGAATACATTTAACCCCTTCCTCACCCACTAGTGTTAACCTCTTCAATGCCAGTCACATTTATACAGTAATTAGTGCATATAGCAGTGGTCGCTGTATAAATGTGAATGGTCCCAAAAATGTGTCAAAAGTGTCCGATGTGTCCGCCGTAATGTCGCAGTCCCAATAAAAATCACAGATCGCCACCATAACTAGTAAAAAAAATCATAATAAAAAAAATCATAATTCTGTC
Organism: Rana kukunoris; assembly: GCA_029574335.1. Taxonomy (NCBI): domain Eukaryota; kingdom Metazoa; phylum Chordata; class Amphibia; order Anura; family Ranidae; genus Rana; species Rana kukunoris. Next base: position 9,476 of record JAJQKJ010000794.1, on the reverse strand, counting down.
CCCTATTTTGTAAGCGCTATAACTTTTGCGCAATTGCACCAGTCTCTTATTGCGTTTTTTTTTTTTTTACAAAAATACGAAGAAGAATATGTATCGGCCTTAACTGAGAAAAAAAAATATATATATTTTTTTTAAATTGGGATATTTATTATAGCAGCAAGTAAAACTTTTTTTTTTTTTTTAATTGTCGCTCTTTTTTTTGTTTATAGCGCAAAAAATAAAAACCGCAGAAGTGATCAATTACCACCAAAATAAAGCTCTATTTGTGGGAGCCACGATGCACAACCGCGCAAATGTCAGTTAAAGCGATGCAGTGCCGGAAGCTGAAATTTCACCTGGGCACAAAGGGGGTTTATGTGCCCAGTAAGCAAGTGGTTAAAGTCCAGGATGTTTACAGCCTGTCTGAGCTTTCAGAAAACAGGGAGTGGTGTTTAAAGCAGAGGTTCAAACAAAAAGCGAACCTCTGCTTTTTGGATCCCTCTCAACCTCCGGTGGCACCTTTCAGGGGGGTGCAGATAGATCGTTTTCACCACTTCTGGGTTCAGCCTCCTGACGTCACAGCCCCCCCCCCCGCCCCTGCTGTCTTCTGGGAAACACTGTTCCCAGGAGAGAGCGGAGACCAGTGATGGCTTCACTTCCCGATTCCCTCACTGAGGATGGCGGCAGAAGCAGCCGAGGACCGAGCGATTGCTCAGCCTCGTCTGCTGACATCGCTGGCGCGCTGGACAGGTACGTGTCCATTTTTTTAGAGCCAGCAGCTGCCGTATTTGTGGCTGTTGACTCTTTAAAAAAAAAACGGCTGCACCTCCGCTTTAACTGCAGGGGAACTTTTTTTTTCTGCTTTAAAACTTGTGTGTTGTGTTGACACTCTTTAAAACCAATAACTATCCACATAAATATTTTTACATTACCTTTAGCTGTTTCACTTTACCGGCAATGTAAGCATTCAAAGGTATGACCAGAATCAGCACAGCCACACCAGCCAGTACCGACGGCCCGAGCTCCTGCCATAGGAAGATGATGGCCATAAGGATCTGGAACGGGGCCGACCACAGCAGATTAATATTCACTGTCAGGTCCATGAGCTGCTGGGCATCGGAAGACATCAAATTCACCAATTCCCCCGTTGTAAATTTCCTCCGAGTAGAGCTGGCCAAGTTTAATGACTGGAAAGAAAGTTACAAAATATACGTTAACAAAACATCTCGAAAGAGTTTAAATTTGACAAAAAAAAAATATTTAATAAAAAAAAAAAAAGGTATATAAAATGTCTAAAACGGAACACACCTCTACTGACTACATTACATTAAACAATGCAATTTTCTAAAAAACTACTTGGAGATAAAGCACAGCCATAGACTATTTTCCATGAGCAAATATTTGCTATATTAATGCAATCTTTTTAATATTACTCACATTTTTTACAAATTTTCAGTTCTTTTTTTTTTTTTACTTTATTAAAGTGGAACCAAAAGCAAAACTTTTCTCCCCTTTTTTTTAATAGAGTAAGGGAGGGTTTATAAACCCTGGCAGTTTATTTTGCCCTCTTTGCTTTATTGGGGAGATTTCCCTTCACTTCCTGTCCCATAGCCAAAACAGGAAATGAGGGTACATTTCTTCAAGGTAAGAGAATCCTGGCGTGCCACCAGGTAATCAGAACTTGTGTCCCCCATCGGGAGATTTCTCCTCTAATCCTGATCTGGTGACAGCCCAAAATTTGGGATTTTCTTTCACTTCCACTTTGATAACAATAAACAGGGGTTGTAATTGCTCTTCACTCTACCCAAAGCTAAAAAACAAACAAAAAAAAAGTATCTACATTATATATATATATATATATATATATATATATATATATATTATATATATATATATATATATATATATATATATATTTTGACATCATGTTGTGATTGTATGAGGTGAAGGAGATTCGTTAAGAGGTTACACCGAAAAAATATAGTAAAAATAAAGTTTAGAACAAAACTTTTTTTTTATTTTTTATTATTTGCTGTTGGTTTATCACATTTGGATGTGGGACTCTATATTGATCTATGGACATTTCTCGAAAGATTGGATCGGATGCACAATTATTATTCAAATATATTTTATTTTAGGTTATAGTTTATTCTGATTTAAAAGCACAGACATCTTTGTTTAAATGAAATTAAAGATGTTGGACTACAGGTGAATGTATTTTATTTTGTTACCACTAGATGGTGCTATACAGCACCCAGATTTAATGGCCCATGTTTTTTCCTAGTCACCGATAAGAAAAGCTTGCTGGAATTTCCATGCTAAATTCAATAGAACGGGTGTTAAAAATACTGTTACAGATAAAACCTCATGCACACAGGCATAAAAAAAAGAAACAGCGCTTTTACAGGCATTTCATTTTTTTTTTTAGCTTTAATGCAGTTCAGTGTTAGCTTATATGACCATGCACATTTTGGCATTTAGAGACATGAAAAAAATGCACCGAAGATTGTATTTGGAGAAGAGATATTTTGGCATATACTTGATATGAAATTTAATTTATTAATGAATTTATTACAATGCTTAGAATTTTTTTTATATCCTGGACAGTAAAAAGAATTTACGCTCATAAGCTTCTTAACGCCATATATTTTTCACATTTTAATGCTCGCTTTTTCTGCCATCTCCTGGTAGAATGATGCAGTGTAGATAGGAGTATTTTAATATGCCCGGGTGCATGAATCCTATGGTGAGAAAAGATTAAAGCAATCAGAAAGCCCTCATTCTTTTCAGTGCATAGGACAATAAAGCCTTCTTAAAGGGGCTGTAAAGGAAAAAAAATGTTTTCACTAAATAGCTTCTTTTACCTTAGTGCAGTCCTCCTTCACTTACCTCATCCTTCCATTTTGCTTTTAAATGTCCTTATTTCTTCTGAGAAATCCTCACTTCCTGTTCTTCTGTCTGTAACTCACCACCGTAATGCAAGGCTTTCTCCCTGGGGTGGAGAAAGCCTCTTGAGAGGGGGAGGGGGTGAGCAGGAGTGTCAGGATTCCCACTAACACACAGCTCCTTTCTCTATCTGCAAAGTAGAGAGTGCCCCGACTTGCCTGCTCGCGCCCTCCCCCCTCAAGAGGCTTTCTCCACACCAGGGAGAAAGCCTTGCATTACTGTGTGGAGTTGCAGACAGAAGAACAGGAAGTGAGAATTTCTCAGAAGAAATAAGGACATTTAAATGGAAGGATGAGGTAAGTGAAGGAGGACTGCACTAAGGTAAAGGAAGCTATTAAGGGAAAAAAATAATTCCTTTACAACCCCTTTAAAGCAGAAGTATTTATGTCTCATTCCATCACATATCCAAAAAATATGAGAATTATTCCTCATTTCAGGACAATGGCAGAACCACGTAAATCATTGCTTTTTGTTCCTGTGTAAACGCTATAAATTTTGCACAAACCAACCGATAAACGTTTATTGCGATTTTCTTTTTACCAAAAAATACATATCGGCCTAAACTGAGGAAAAAATTATTTTTTTATATATTTTGGGGGGATATTTATTATTGCAAAAAGTAAAAAAATATAGATTTTTTTTCAAAATTGTCACTCTATTTTTGTTTATAGCGCAGAAAATAAAAAGCGCAGAGGTGATCAAATACCACAGAAAGAAAGCTCTTTTTGTGGGAAAAAAAGGACGTCAATTTTGTTTGGGAGCCATGTTGCGACCGTGCAATTGTCAGTTAAAGCGACGCAGTGCCGAATCGGAAAAAGGGGCAAGGTCTTTAACCTGCATATTGGTTTGGGTCTTAACCGGTTAAAAGGGTGGTGTCGCACGGTATTTGAGAAGCAGGTTTTCAAATGCAATTTTTTGGGGAAAAAAATGAATTTTCAGGCACAAAAAAACAATACTCAATTGTTTGATAAAACACTGTATAAAAGATAATGTTACGCCAATTAAATAGATACCAAACGTATCATACTCTAGATTTACACAGGAGGTCTGGTGTTAGAATTATTGCTCTATAGTGTTGCTCATGAATATTCGCATTGCGAATATTCGTAACGAATATTGCATATTCGAGTATTCGTGAATAAATCGAATATCGCGGTGAATATTCGATATTGCGAATATTCGTATTTTTTCAAATTTATTTTTAAAACAGATCACATCCTAGTGATCTCCATCGACGTCTAAAAGCATTGATGGTATGATTATAGACCCTGGGCCGAGTAGCTGAGGCGATCCTTTTATGTTGCCGAATATTCGCAATGCGAATATTCGTATTACGAGTATTCGCGAATACAGTCTCTGCCCTTCTGTGTTTTGTGTATAAAAAAAAATTAGCTTTAGTTTAGTCGTATACGTTTGTGTAAGTAGAGTTAGTGTGTTTAGTGCATATTAGTTTATAATCCAGGAAATTATCTCCGTTTTCGCGTGTTGACGAGAATTTCGCATTCGCATTAGCGAAATTTCGCAATATTGTTATTTGGACAAAATATCACGAATATTCGATTTTAGCGAATATTTCTCGAATATTCTTCTATATATTCGTGATATATTGCGAAATCGAATATGGCGTATTCCGCTCAACACTATTGCTCTACATCTGATGTTCCCGGTGATACTTCACATATGTGGCGCACTCACTGTTTACATATGTGTGTGGGACCCACATATGCGTTCGCCTTTGCACACAAGCTCTGTCCCTTAAAAAACTTTTTAGCACTTTTATTGTTATCTCAGGAAATATAAATATCCCCTGTGATAGAAATAGGCAGTGACAGGTACTCTTTCCTAAGAGATCTGGGGTCTATTAGACTCCAGATCTCTTCTCTGCCCTTAAAAGCTTTGGACCATAAGGCTGCTTTCACACTGAGGTGCTTTACAGGTGCTATAGCGTTAAAAATAGCGCCTGCATAGCGCCTGTAAAGTGCCTCTCCTTTCACTCCAATGTGAAAGCCAGAGGGACCGTTTCCTACTGCGCATATGCGAGTCACACAGTGTTTTCGGAATGGGATACACGCAGATCCCAGAAGACACCGCGCTTCATTCTTTAGCAGACAACGCAAGGAGGACGAGGAAGAAGACTCCCGTGTACTAGGAAGAGACAGATTAGGAAGATCTGACTAGCAACCACAATTTCTGGTAAGTATAAACTTTTTATGTTTTCGGGGGTTTTTTTGAGTATTTTTATGGGGTTTTTTTTGTTTTTTAGGGTGGCCCTCCGCTTTAACGAGAAAAGGCACATTTTTCATATTAGCTATACTTCCTTTTAGTTGATACACAGCATTCATCTGGGATTTTTTTTATAAGGTAAAGGTCAGGGTAACCTTCAGCTCCAGCCTAAGTGTAATGAGAACAGTATAGTCGCTCTTTTAGCGGTCGGCGAGCCACGTTTCGTTTGCTCAACCTCAGTCAGGTACAATATTGGTTTTGCCAAGCCCAGCATGTTATATAATTGTATTGCAATAAAAACACCGTACAACATTAATTATTAATTTCTATGTTAACTATCAGATGCAGAAGTCAGGACTTTACAGCGACTCTACATGGTAACCTACTTGGGCGTGTCTCACTTCACTGAACTCTATGAACCTTTTTAATGAGCTACCTTGTAGGTATTTACTTAATAATCCAGAAATGGCCGTGCACAAAGTACAATATATCATTGGGAACCAGAACAGGAATGTTTTGTTTAATGGATCCATGAAATGAAATGAGTTGTATAGGCTATTACATTGGTCTGATATGCATTTCCATGTGTTTGCATTTTTACTTTTTATAGATCATTCCAATAAGAGATGTTTTACATTTCACTGCAGTCAGCATGTTGTAACGTTGGTATAGTTGTAGGATTATAGTTTGCAATATTGTGACTATGAGAAGAGACACAGCAAACATGTAGCCAGTCTTGGGATCCCCCGTCTGCTGCTCGCAGAAAGTTATCATCTGCCTGCAAGAGAAAAGACAATACTTAGATGGTTGTGGGCTCCAGGCAGAGGGTGATGGAAGAGTGGGGCACAGCAAGGAAGAGTGGGGTTTATGGGGCTTCTGGGCACAGCAAGGAAGAGTGGGGTTTATGGGGCTTCTGGGCACAGCAAAGAAGAGTGGGGTTTAAGGGGCTTCTGGGCACAGAAAGGAAGAGTGGGGTTTATAGGGCTCCTGGGACACAGCCAGGAAGAGTGAGGCTCCTGGAACACAGCAAGGAATAGCGGGGCTCCTGGGACACAGCAAGGAAGAGCAGGGCACAGCAAGGAAGAGCGGGGCTCCTGGGACACAGCTAGGAAGAGTGGGGCTCCTGGGACACAGCAAGGAAGAGCAGGGCACAGCAAGGAAGAGCGGGGCTCCTGGGACACGGCAAGGAAGAGCGGGGCTTCTGGGCACAGAAAGGAAGAGTGGGGTTTATAGGGCTCCTGGGACACAGCCAGGAAGAGTGAGGCTCCTGGAACACAGCAAGGAAAAGCGGGGCTCCTGAGACACAGCAAGGATGAGCGGGGCTCCTGGGACACGGCAAGGAAGAGCGGGGCTTCTGGGCACAGAAAGGAAGAGTGGGGTTTATAGGGCTCCTGGGACACAGCCAGGAAGAGTGAGGCTCCTGAAACACAGCAAGGAAAAGCAGGGCTCCTTGGACACGGCAAGGAAGAGCGAGGCTTCTGGGACATGGCAAGGAAGAGCGAGGCTCCTAGGACATGGCAAGGAAGAGCGAGGCTCCTAGGACACGGCAAGGAAGAGCAAGGCTCCTAGGACACGGCAAGGAAGAGCAAGGCTCCTAGGACACGGCAAGGAAGAGCAAGGCTCCTAGGACACGGCAAGGAAGAGCGGGGCTCCTGGGACACGGCAAGGAACAGTACAGACCTTAGATCAGCGTGGGACATGCACAGTGGCGTGCATCCCTCCTCCTATGTAGATGTAAACAGCCGAAGAGGGGAAGGCAGCTTCAGTCTGTGAGACAGCAGGACAGTGTCTCAGTCCATATATTTTAAAAATACTTTTTTCTGAACTAAGCCGTGTGCCTGTTGGGCTGCACAGTTGGATCTAGACACCCAGTGTAACTACTATAACAAGTTTAACATTTCTGTCATTTTAGCTGCATTAAAAAAACAAGCCAATAGCTGGATGAAGATAATTGGGGGGGGGGGGGGGGATCAACCTCATTTTATGAGATCCATCTCACTCACTTTAAAATCTGAGGGCTGGTAAATGCCAAGAGATCTGCCACAACTTTCATCAGAGCCACATAGATTAGAGAAAATCTGAAGGTGCTCCATAACGCTCTCAGTAATGACGGCTTTCTGGAACTGGAATCCTGGGGAAATAGGATAGGATGTAAACATCAATTCAGTTACCAAAAAACTGCATATTGGGATAAAGCGAGAGAAATATATTTATTAAAAAAATGTTTTGTTTTTTTTAGCAAATATTCATATTTAATAAACATGCACAATAGTTTTTATTCTTGGACAATTTGTTTTACCCACCGTATGCATTTGATGTTAATGGGATCATTTACATATTCAAAAAAGGAACTTTAACAAATAATGGAAGCAGTGGCGGCTGGTGCTCCAAACTAAAAAATAAATAAATAAATAATCAATTGTCGCCACCGTGCCCATTAAAACGCAGCCACTATGCCCATCAAACACCGCCAGTTTGCCCCCTCAAATGCAGCCAGTTTATCCCCAAATGCAGCCAGTTTCCCCATCAAATGCAGCCAGTTTGTCCCCAAATGCAGCCAGTTTCCCTTCAAATGATGCCAGTTTGTCCCCCTTGCCCGGCACTTACCTTTCTCGGTCAGCGCCGTCCTCCTCCACGCCCCCTCCGAGTCCTCGATGTCTTCTCCCGTCCTCAATGTCGCTTCAGCTAATCAGGTGACCAGTACCCACACCCGGTGTACCTGATTGGCTGAGAGGTGGGTCAGTGTTAGGGAAGCGATTCCCTAACACAGCATGGTTTAAACCGGGAACGTACAGCAGTGCACCCTCTGTTAAACCATTTGGAAGTGTGGGCTCTAATCGGGAAGCCTTTTTAGAGCCAATGGCTCTAATCAGTCACTTCCAAAACACACTCACCGCTGTAATTCAGATAGTCAGCGCTCAACAGGGGGGCGGGCACCTGAATAGTGGGCGGCAGCAGCGACAATAGATATATTCATGCATTGCATAAATATATCTATTGTTGAGTGACGGGTGCAGGAGAGAGGGGGCGGCGTTCCTGCGCCCACTATGGAGAGAATACATATTCTTCAATTCTTCTTGGTACACACAGTGAGTGCAGGTTCACACTACAGCAACTTGGGATCAGACTTGTAAGACCTCAAGTCACCCCAAGTCGCTGGACATAAGAAATTCCATAGAAGTATATGAGAGCCATCTTAATGTACACTACTGAAGTCGCTCCGACTTCAGAAAAAGTTCCTGTACTACTTTAAGGCGACTTCTAGGCAACTTGTACTCATCGATTTCAATGGAATTTGCCTCCAAAGTCGGATCCCCATCTATATTGAAGCGACTTGTATTTTTTCATACATAGGACATTAAAACAAGCCCAAGCGGCTTAACTATGCATGAAAACATAGGAACTGTGGAGTTGAAATCAGCAGGAGGCATTAAATAACTTACTTGTTCTTCCATACTTATATAGTGGCTTCCCCTGATCCAGTTTTATACTTACCTATCCCCAATCTAGCAAGATATCAAGCGCACATGCATCGAGTAGCAGGGTGTTATGGGGGGGGGGGGGGGGGGGGGGGTCAGATGTAGAACTTCACCAGAGTCACCTTCTCAAGGTATGAGAACTGTGTCACACAGAAAACAGAGGGGTCACAAGACCCTACCCTGTAGAGCACAAGGTGTCAAACACAAGGCCCAGCGGTGCCCAATAGGCCCTCCAGGCCATTTCATGTGGCCCTCACACCTCTCCTGCAGCGCAGGAGCAGAGAACTCCGGCCCTCTCTGGTCCTTCTTCGACCCTACTTTCTGCATTCAAGCAATGCATCCAGCTTCTTTCCCAGGGGCAGCAGCATAAGGAAAGGGGGGTGCACTGTGATGTAAGGCAGGGTGGGGGACTCAACTTATGATTGTGGGGGGGCTCTTGACATCTAATGTAAGGCGAGGGGATGCGCTGGACATCTAATCTTACAGATACAACCGGCCCTTTTGAGGGCAATCATAATGCTGATGCGGCCCACAATGAAATGGAGTTTGACACCCCTGCAGTGTAGAGGATGGATTTGTCCTCTGAAGTGGGCTTCAGTCGGCCCTCTTTGGGAAGCCTGTACCTATTAAAGATATAGGAATCCCATATTCCTGTATTTGTTAGCTATTTTAGAACTATATATACTGTGACAGGAAGTCAGGTAAATCTGTGGGTGTTGTCACAGACGGGAGATACATTTCTGCCTTGCTTAGACAATTCACCAATTACTATCAGGTGTCCGAATACACAGGTAGCCAGAAGGTTTTAGGGCGTTGCGCTAAAAAACTTCAGCTGGTCAGTATGAGGCA